>MU091181.1:0-14012 GCA_014858505.1 Corymbia citriodora subsp. variegata
TGCTATGTTATAATAATTTCAATATATTATTTATTTTTTCTATATTTTATACCTCATTTTAACATAGAATTTATCTAGTGTTCTAGGGTTGACCTTTTCTTATAGTAGTATTGTTTTTTATTTTATTATTATAAATATGATTGATTATGATTTTTTTTATTGTTTACCTTGTTTTTGATTGGATGATATTATTGGGGCATATCACTACCTATTACATTTTAGTTCTGTTATTTTTATTGGTATTCCTGGTATTTTTGGTTTAGTTGTTTTTATGGCGGGACGGGGGCAAAAGATTTTTGACAATGCACATAAAGTTATTACTGGTGCTGCTGCTACTGTTGTTATTTATAAATTTGCTAGTGGTTCTGGTGACGATGATAAAGATAAAAATAAAGATAATGATAATAATAAAGATAATGATAAAAAGAAAGATAATAAGTCGTCTACTGATAAATCGAAGTCTATTGATAAATCTAAGGATAATAAATAATTATGTTTATTTAGTACTATAATCATTTACTAAGAGTTGTTAAGTGAGATCAGATTAATTACAAAAAAGAAAATCAGGATTGAAGTTTTTATATATTAGTTATTGTGTTAATGTTAATAGAGTCATATAAACTTGTATTTATTTATCTAGAGTATTTATATTTTAATCTAGTATTGTATTTTTTATAAAAAAAAAAAAGATGTTGAAATATATTTTATATTTTTTTGGTTTAGAATTACCTGAAGGTGTTACTCCTATTATTGAGTATGGTTTTAATGTTGCTATTATTTGTTTAATTATTTTGTTATGTTTTATTAATGTTTTTGGTTATTTAATTGCTTTGTATTTTTTACAAAATAAAGATTTTAATCCAAAATTGAGAGGTTTTATTAATTATTTTAAGAAATATTCATTTTATATTATTATTTTTGAAGGTATTTTGGGGTTTTCATTCTTGATTATTTTAATTTGTTTAGGTTTTTATCCTTTATTTAAAGAGGTTTTTACAGGATAAGATATACCGCATTTTGGGATTTTTGGGGTTTTGCGGTTTAACATCGACTATGGAGGGAAAACGCTGTTTTCCTCTCGAAAAACAGTTCCAAACACCCACTTTGATACACACCAATTTGACACATTTTATTTTGTACATTAATAGGTGGTATACCACATTTTGGGATTTTTTCGGTTTCGGGTTTAACATCGAATATCACGGAAAACGCTTTTTTCGTTTCGAAAAAGTATTCCACTTATCTCCTTTACCTTGTTTTTTTAGAGAATTTTAATTTTTTATGGGTGATATATCACTGCTCCCTCTGATAGATCTTAGAATTTATCTAGTATTCTATCTTCTTACTCTAACTTACTAGTATTGTATTTTATCTAATATTAGGAATAGTTACCATGATAATTGTAATCTCCTTTATCCATAATCTCCACCTCGATAGTGGGTGGAGATAAAGGATTATGGAGGGGGTCCGAAGACCTGTCGGGAGTCCTCCGGACTAGTTCCTTTGTAAAAAGGAGTCGGAAATAAGTTGGTTCACTTTACACTTTTCGAGGGAACTCCTTTATCCATAATCTCCACCTCGATAGTGGGTGGAGATAAAGGATTATGGAGGGGGTCCGAAGGATCATGACGGGAGTCCTCCGGACTAGTTATCATCACCCTCATGAAATATAGAGAAAAAAGCAGAAGATTATATTCAATCTTTTTTTAGTATTAGCTAATTTAATTGTAAACTAAATAAAAGTATGATAGGTTAAAGCCTTTTATAAAAAAATTTGCGTGTTAATAGTGGATGCGTAGAACTACCTCGTCTTTAGAATCAAATTGTATTTATTTATCAAGAGTGTCTACAATTTATTTTATCTTGTATTGTATTTTAATTTAATTTAGAGAAGATATGTTCAAATATATAATTTATTATTTTGGTTTATAATTACCTGAAAATGTAGCTCCAATAGCTGAATACGGTTTTAATGTAGGTATGATTTCTTTAGTCATTTTGTTATCTTTTATTAATGTTTTTGGTTATTTAATTGCTTTTTATCTTTTAGAATATTATGATATTGATAGTAAATATCCTAAATTTAAAGGTGTTCTTAATTACTTTAAGAAATCTTCATGAATTTTCTTGATCATAGAGGTAATCATAGGGTTTGGTGGTCTGCTAGCGTTAATTTATATAGGATTTCTTCCATTATTATCTGGAGGGATCTAGTGTAGTAGTTAGCGTTTCCAAAAAAAAACGTAACAGTTTTATCGATAAACTTTAATAAAGCTATCGAAGTTATTACAATGGTATTATACATCATTACACTAGAGAGAGAGGTATAAAATAAAAAAGTAGATTATAGGTTATATTCTAGTGTCTAAACAGCTGCTTCAAATATGTATTTATTTATCCAGAGCCTTTACGTATTTACAGCAGGTGGTTACGCAAGTAAGTAAGTAAACCACGACGCATGAACTGTCTTTTAGCTTCGGTTAATATAATAAATGTCTTATCTTGTATTGTATAATTGAAAAATTAATTTAAAGTATGCTGTTTAAATATATTATATATTTGTTTGGTTTAGAATTACCGAGAATGCTGCTCCATTAATTGAGGTTGTTTTTAATTGAGCTATTATTTGTTTAATTGTCTTGCTCTGTTTTATTAATGTATTTGGTTATTTAATTGCTTTTTATCTTTTAGAGTATTATCAAATAGATCAGAAATATCCTAAATTAAATGGAATTCTTAATTCTTTTCAAAAATCTTCTGGGGTATTTTTGATCTTTGAAGGTTTAATTGGATTTTCAGGTCTAATTTACTTGATTTATATAGGATTTTCTTTTTTATTTATATAGCAAAAAAAAAATCCTAAGGAGAGGTTTGATGGCCTCTCTCTGTTAGCTGTTTGTATTAAGTAGGTAATGCGGATTGATATAGTATTTATCTAGTGTACTATATGGATTAACTTACATCATTTAAATTGGATGATTTAACTATTCTTTCCTTATAAGGAAAGAATAAGAACTAGTATTGTATATTTAATTATAAACAAATGAATTTAAGACTAAATTTTTCAACTTTTCACAAATATATGAACTCAGATAAAAATCAACAATATGTAGATATAAATAAAAATTTAACTGAAAATCAAAATAAAGGTATAAAAACTTTATCTTCAAAAAAAGATAGTGATAATGAGTGAGTAAAAGAGTCAAATGTTATTATGCGCAAGGATTTGGATAATTTAAAGGAGAATGTTGATAAACTTAATTCTTTACGTTTAGAGTTTTTTACTCTTAGAAATAAGGTTCATGAGTTATCTGATGAGTTTTTAAGTAAACATTCTATTTCTAAAACAGAGTTAGGTAATTTAAGAAGTTATCTTGATCAAAACATAGATAAATTTACCTTATTAGATTATTTGGAGAATAAAGGTGAAACCAGAAAAATTGTTTCTTTATTTAGTAAACTAAATACTGGTGGAGGAGTTAATATAAATGATTTCTCAATAAATTCATCGATATATAATTATATCAATAACAATCGATATAACGAAGATATAATAAATGGTTATAGTGATGTTATTAAAGAAATAGATTCAGTAGAATTTAGTAATGTTTCTATAGATTTGGACGTTGGAGTTAATTTAATAGATCGGAGATTATATGATATTTTAGAAAATGGTTGGAAATATAAAGGGAGATGTAAACCAAATAAAAGTGATAAAAATTCATTCTACGTGGTGGTTTTTAATATTTTAAAAAGTCAAGATCTAAACAAAAATGAAGCTAGATATGATCTTATATATAATTATACACAATATAACAAAATATTTTTTAACTTGTTTTACGTATATATTATTATTCAACAATTATCTATGTTAATACACAATAATATTAGATTGGGATCGAGTTATTTTTTCTGTGTAGATGAAAAATTAATCGTTAATAATAAATTGAATTGTATAAGAGATTCATTTACTAAAGTTTTTGATAGATATGAAGAAAGTAGATATTTGAAAACATTTAATATTATAGACTTATGTAAGTTAATAGTTAAAGGTAAACTAATTGATATAAATAATTTAGAAATGAGTGGTATTATTTATAGTCTATTTAAAAAAGAGTATAATGTTGTACTTAATAATTTATATAATATGAGTGGTAGAGTTGATAATAATAAGGTATTAGAACAATTTAAAAAAATTGATAAAGAAAAGATGTTCAATGTTTATAATCCTATCTCTCGGTTTATATTTGTAGTTTCTGATTTAAAAGATTTAACTCATCATATTCAAAATGAGAATGAACAATTAAAATCTGTAAACACTGGAAGTCAGAAGTTTAGAGGTTCAACATCTTATTTAAATAATATTTTGAGTAGGTTAGATAAAGATTTTAGAGATAGTATGTTCAACCATAATTTACTCAATTATGAAGAAAATTGTCTAAAGAAAAGTAAATTTAGTTATAAAAACATACATATGAATCTTGGTAATGTTAGATTTTATTCTACAGTTCGTAGTATATCATCTAATCCACTTCAATGTGAAGCTAATCCTGTACAATGTGATCCTCCAAAGGTAAATTATCAGCTTAATAATAATGACAAATCTAATTTAGAGTTAAATTTAGTCCTTTTTACTAATTTAGTCCTTTTTACTAATTTAGTTAAAATATTAGAGAAATAACCTATTAATGAAATAACTCCATTAAAAATTGATAAATTTATTCACTCACAATTTTAGGGGTTTTTAATAAAAAAAAAAAGTAATAAATAAAAGAATAATACGCGGATAGTAAATTTAAATTTTATTTTTATTGAATTCAGATAAACTGAATAAATCGAAGGGATTATGATAGGGTTTTATGTAATTCATTTACATAAAACAATGTGGGAATAGGCGATTTTGGGTTTAATTTTAAAAATCATTATTCATTAAGGAGGAGGTTATGGTTTATAGCATATATTATTAGTCAGGTAGTTTTATATATAAACGGTATTTGTATGATGGGAATATGTTATATAAAGTGAGCCGGTGTTTCATGGAGAAATCATGATAGGTAACTAGTAATATATTTAAAATTGTTTATTTGTGTTTAAGCCGAGTGTAACTATGACTTGTTCGTAAAATTCTACCCCTCCGGGCAGGATAAACACTATCATACTTATAACTCATAAATTAGTAATCTTTTTTATTGAAGTTTTGTCTGTTTATGAGTTACATAGAAAATATGAAAATTAGTAGCTAATGTAAGGAAAGTAAGTCAATAGGTTAAAGACGTTTATAAAAACTAGCCGTTTTCTGTATATAAGACGTGAGTGAGTGAAAAAAGATGTGGTTATATATAAATAAGTGATAACAATGAAGGTGTTATTGTATATTTTGGTAGACTTGTGTGATAGTTTAGCTAGTCCGTTGGGATCATTATTATAAATCGTGTAGTATTTATCTAGTGTATTATAACGATAAACTTACACCCTTTTAAAATAAAAAATTGTTGTATTTTACCATTAACCTGTAGGGTATGGATTAACTAGTATTGTATATTTAATAAATAGAAAAAAAAATGAAAAAAATTACAGAAATTTTTACCAAATACGGTGTTGGTCTTGTGTTAGGTGGTGCTACATTGGATGGTTATAGAAGACAAGTTTTATCTGATGATACAAAAAAACAGTTGGTAGAGATAGATAAACTAAAAGATAAATTAGATGCTAAAGAAAGGGTTTTATTTGATAAAGAAATTAGTGTTCAAGAGCAGGTTGAGACGAATAGAATTAAATTAAATAATTTACAGGAATCTAAAAAGGACTATGAGGATAAATTAAATAAATATAAAAGTGAAAACAGTGATTTTAATAAAGCTGAATTGGATAATGCTAGTAAAAAATTTAATAGTGATTTTGAAGATTTAAAAAAGTTTGGTATAAGTGATTTCTTTTCGTATTTATATGATAAATATGTTGAATATTTATCTAGTTTAACTGTTGATAAAATAGTTGCTTTATTTAATATTATTATGGGGACTTTAACTTTATCTTCTTTCTTTACGGTTATGTCTATTATGTTAAGTGAAAAAATTATAAATAATATAAAATTTTTGGAAAAATATCCTAATATTTTAAAATTATTAAAATTAAGAAATAATATAAATAAGAGTTTAAATAAATTCTATTTAATTATGCATGTTATATTGATAACAATAACTATATTAGGTAACTTATATATGTTTTTACTATAGAGTTTTCAAGTCAGGCGGACGGGGTACGCGTACGCCTGAATTTAGTTTATATAAATAATACTTCGAGTATGAGTCTTTTGAAGTTAATTCTAAAATTTCAATTAATAATGAATTGAATAATGGTTTCTTGCTCAGTAAAAAAAAAGTAACAAATAAAATAATAATACGTGATAGGTTATCAATAATTTATTAAGACTTGAATACGTATCAACTGAATAAATCGAAGGATTATGATGTTTTGATGTAATTCATTTATAAAATAATGTGGGTATAGGTGATTATTAAATTTTAATATTCATTCTTGATTAATGGTAAAGTGTGTTTATAGTATATATAATTAGTTAGGTATTTTATATATAAACGGTTTTATCCAGATGAAAACCGAGATACAAAGTGAGGGTTTTGGCTTTCTTGATAAGTCAATATAGGTAAACTGGTGGTATACTACAGCAAAAAAAACCAGATTTTAAAAAATATTTATTTTAAAAATTGTTTATTTGTGTTTTACTACAAATATTATTATGACTTTGTTAATTCTTTTTGGTTAGTTATAATAATCCATTAAATGAATTTATTAATATATTGAAATTTATCTAGTATTTCAATAATCTTATTGGTTTAAGATATCTTTTATTTTTTTTCTTATAAGCTTACTATTCTTTTTTATGAGGAAGAATGAGATGAACTAATTTAAAAATTTATTTTTTAAATCAAGTTTAAAAAAACTAGTATTGTATATTTAAATAATTTTTTTATGATGATTAAAAATAAAAACAGAATAGTAATTTAAGATACACGTTTTGATTATAACACGAATGATTGATCTTTCTTTCAGATTGGTTTTGGATTAAATTTTTATAGGAATTTTTCTACTTATTTTCATTCTAATTCTGATCATAATTCTATAATAGGATTTAAAAAAAAGAATATAAGTAACATTTATCTTGATTACATAAGTATAAACGAATATGGTGAATTTAAAGATAAAATGATGAAATTGGTTAAACCTGGTAATAAATATGCTTTTTTAATTAAAGTTAGAAGGGTTGACGGTTTATGGGGGACGGTTGATAAGCATAATGTTTGTTATTTTACTTATGAAAATTTATTAGATAAAATGAAAGAATTACATACAGATACAGTTGAAAAAATAGAAAATTATATTGAAAGTTACGATTATTGTGGGTTAGATCTAATTCAAATAATGATGATTAATGTTAAGGGATTACCTGAACTTGAACTTAAAAATATTAATAATTTTAAATTAGATAAAAATTTTATTAAATTGGGAGAGACTAGAAGATATTTTAATAATAATATTTTACCTCTTACTATGAACAGAGATTATTATGGTAAAAAAATGTTAAATAAGGTGAAAATAGATAATTTTCTGAAAACAGTTTATGATGACAGTATACTCAATTTTTTAAAAAAGAAATCTACAGTTATTAATTCAGATGAATATAAAAATTCAGATATTGATATTTATAGCTTTAGTAATAAAAGAAATAAAATGAATTATATAGTTATAATGGAGCTAGATACCGATAAATATGTTTTAGAAGTTTTTGATGATACAGTTAAATACATATTTAAAGCTTTAGACTATCGAATTGACAATAATGAATTTAAACGTAAAAGAGGTAAAATTACATTACATATTAAAGATAATTCTATCTCTAAATATGAAATTAAAGATAAATTACCTATAATTAAACCTAATAAACCTGATTTAAAATCAACTAGAAATGTTAATATTGGGTCATTTGATATTGAAACATATTTTAACAGTAGTGATAATAAATCATATGTTTATGCTTTAGGTTATAAAGCCTTAGGTGGTGAGAAGGTAATGTTTTATAGATCATTAAATGAAATGAGTGACGAATTAATTATTAAGTGTATTGATTCTATGTTAGTAAGAAAACATAAATCATTCACATTCTTTGTTCATAACCTAGGAGGATTTGATGTCGTTTTTATATTAAAGGTTTTAGTAAATTATAATGATTTTAAAGAGAATAAATATGTACTTAAACCTATATTTAGAGATAACAGAATTATTAAATTAAGTGTTAGTATAAAAACAAAGTCAGGAACTATACAAATCTCATTTGTTGATTCATATAATATGCTTCCTAAAAGATTGAAAGATTTAAGTAAAGATTTTCAATGTGATGTTATTAAGGGAGAGTTCAGTCATTCTTTTGTAAACGAGTCTACACTCTACTATGTAGGTAATACACCTGATAAACGTTATTTTAATTCTGATTTATCTTTAGAAGAATACAATTTAATGTGGAAAAAAGATTGAAGTCTGAAGGAAGAAGCTTTAAGATATTTAGGTAAAGATTTAGATTCTTTATTAGAAATTATGGATAAGTTTAATAAGTATATTTTTAATACTTATGACATACAAATAATGGATTCATTAACCATTTCTAGATTAGGTATGAGCACTATATTAAGAAAATATTTAGGTGAATCGAAAATTCCTCTTATAATATCACCAACAATATGAAACTTTATAAAAAAGGGTTACTCAGGTGGAATCGCTGAAGTATATAAACCCTTTATAAAAGAAGGTTATTATTATGATGTTAATTCTGAATATCCTTATGTAGCTAAGAACAAGCTACCTTCGAATAAATATAGATATCTAGAAGACTATACAGAAAAAGGACTTAATTTAGACGAACTATTCGGATTTTTTTATTGTAAAGTAAAAACTAATAATAGTTATTTAGGACTTTTACCTCTACATATAAAGGGATCTTTAATTTTACCTGATGGTGAATTTTATGGTGTTTGATTTAGTGAAGAATTGAAATTTGCTAGAGATAATGGATACGAAATCAAAGTGATTAAGGGTTATGATTTTGAACCAGAAGAAAAAGTATTTACTAAATTTGTTGATGAATTATACGAGATAAGACTTAAATCAGAGGGTATGATTAAAGCTGTAACTAAGTTATTATTGAATGCTCCTTTCGGTATATTTGGTATGAGTATAGATAAACCTATACATGAAATAGTAGATAAAAATAAACTTGATCTAATATTAACCACACGTATAGTATTTTCATTAAGACGTCTTAATGATAATAGATATATAATTTCATATAATTCTGAAATATCGAAAGATATTTGTGAAAAAAGTGGTTTAGATTTTATTAAAGTATTGAATAATCAAAATATAGATATAGAAACTCCTACAAAAACAACAGATGTTTCAATAACTACTGCAGCTGCCTACGATAATCTCTATCTATAAAGTCTTATTTATCATTATGGTTAACTTTAATTTTTCCAATTAAAAGCTTATAATCTAAATCTTCAAATACATATGAAGGTAAATCTAATTCCATTATTGTTCAACTCCCTGATACAGATCTATCTCTAAATTTATAACCAGAACTAATTATACTATGAGAATAAAATTTTAATTTACAATTTTTATCTTTAAGCGTATCCATTAACAATTTTACGTTTTGATTAAAATCTTTAGAATAAACACAACCTAAGTTAATTTTATTACTATTAAAATCCATTTTTTAAAATAATTTAAAATACAATACTAGATATTTATATAATGTATAAACTCTAAGATAAATCTATACTTTTTTTTAACTTGTAAATCTTTTTATTTTTTATTTTATTATTTTTTTTTCCTATATCAGTATCCATACCAATATAAAACATCTTCCGTTAAACACGTAACAAATTCGAGACCATTACTTTCATAGAAAGTTGGTAGAGAATTTGTAGAGTAAAGGACGATTCATTTAAATTGTAATTATATCATCACCTAATGAGGAGGGATTATTAATGGACTATCCTTAACCCTCCATGTAAAGGTAATTTCTACGAATTATAAATTTTCGACTATACATTCTTTGGATATACTGTAAAAAAAAAAATTACTAGTTTAAAATTTATTAATTTCTACGAAGTATAAACATTTACCCAGTTCTTCCTTAATTTAAAATTTAATCAAAAGGTTTTCCGGTATCGAGCCAAAATTCATGAAATCTTCATGATAGGGTTACCCTCCCATTACCGCCGGACCAAGAAGTTATAAAAACGTCTGTCACCCCCCCCTCAAGAAAGCATAACTTGCTTTCTTGAGGGAGAAGGATATTAACTAGCAATTTTATTACTCTTTATAACTATATATCAACGTTTAATAATAAATGAATATATTATAAAGGTAAAAAAACTAGAAAAAAGTAGTGCTTTATTTTGTGAAATCACAGCTTTATACTAGCTTAGTAATGTATATGTAATATAATATTTCATTAAGTTTAGTTTTATTAAATTTAATGGTAAGTATATAAAGAAATTATTATGGAAAAGAGAGGACCAGTTATATTAAAGGAGTATAGACGGCATTATAGCAGCCTAATCCTTAGAGAAATTATATTTGTAAACATAGTGAATTGAAATATCTTATTAGCTATAGGAAAAGAAATCAAACGAGATTCTATGATTAGTGTGAATGAAAATAGAATAGTCTTTAAGTAAAACGAGATATTATTTTGTTTGAACATAGGGGAACCTTCCTCTAAGACTAAATATAATATACCATTGGCAGGTACCGTAAGGGGATACTTTAGAAATAGTAGTTTTATAAGCAGCTCAAGTTAATTTTAATAGATGGATAAGAGCGTACCTTTTGCATAATGGGTCAGCAAGTTAGAATTACATGCAAGCAAAACCGAGCATAATCTTCGCGATTAGTAATAAATTATACGCTCCGCGCTGTATTTTTATTATCTTTTTAAAAAAAAAAAAAAGGAAAGTGAGTTAATAGTTTGCCTAGAAAAACCGATTAGAAATTAATAAATTAGTATGTAATTTTAGACCCGAAGCCTAGTGATCTTACCATGATCAGGATTATAAAAGTCCGAACGGGTTATCGTTGTATGGATATCCGAAGAATTGTGGTAAGTTAGTGAAAGACAATACTGACTAGGATAGCTGGTTTTCTGCGAAACCTATGTAAGTAGGTAATTTTATTAACATCTTAGTAGGTACAGTATGTGATCACGACAAGTAAACTTAAAATGTTTATCTTCTCTCTCTAAATCGGTCTATTTTTTTAGATTGCGCTAGATCCGACCGTCAGGGAGGATCCACTAATAGTAGATGAATAGAAAAAACAAAAGTTTATTTTGTATATATCGGGGGATCGTGAAGATTTTACTGGAGTGTATTAGATCTCGGAAGGACAAAGATGAAAAATAAAATAGTCAGACATAGTACGATAAGGTTGTATGTCAAAAGGGAAACAGCCCAGAACAATAGTTTAAGGTTCCAAAATTATTATTAAGTGAAATAAAGGAAGTTTTTTTTCAAATACAATCAGGAAATAGGCTTAGAAGCGGCCATTTTTTTAAGATCTCGTAACAGAGCACTGGTTCAAGTAATACGAGTATGTGTATGATACCATATCTTTTTATCATTTCTTATCTATCTCTTCCTCGTATTAAGTAAAAAGCGTCGAAAATATAACGGATCTAAATAATATACCGAAACATTGTATATAAATATTGCGCATAAAAGCATTATGTTTATAGGGTAGCAGAACGTAGGGTAAGCATTCACCTAACGCTTAAAAAGTCATAAAATAGTTTTTAATTATAATAACTTCCGTCGTTTCAGCGTAAATATATGCGGAAATTCAGCGTAAATAAATGCGGATCCCTAGTGAGAATGCTGACATGAGTAACGAAAAAGGGAAACCTCGCCTAAAGCTTATGGGATTAAGAAAAAGTAACGGTCTCTAAGTTTATTTATCCTAAAGGATAAAATGATGAAGTAATCTCGATAAAAACAACTTTTATAGGAGGGTATCGCTTGTATTTTTTTAAATTTTTATTTATAAAACTCGCTTTTGTTTTTTGCAAATAAGAGCGTGAAGCGTTAAATCTCACCAAATGATTTAAACACCATTAAGGTAATAAAAGAGTATCTTTTAACCTTTTTAAATTAACTGTTAAAGTAATAAAAGTTCTGGAAATGAATTATCTTAAATATGACCTTACATAATAAACACCGTACCTAGAATCTAACACAAGTAAGCAAGTAGAGAATACGAAGGCGTTTGAGCTAACAATCATTAAGGAACTCGGCAAATTGACTCCGTAACTTCGGGAGAAGGTGGGCCATTCCTCTTAATTAATATTAAGAGTAGAGGAAGCATAGAATGGTGTTGTACGACTGTTTAATTAAAACAAAGCACTTTGCATAAGATTTAAAATCAAAGTATTGAGTGTGATTTCTGCCCTATGTCGGCTGGTTAACGGATTTTCTTAATTGACTAATATAAATTAGGTTTTGAAGGAAACCCCGATCAATGGCGGCCTTACCTATAAGGGTCTTAAGGTAGCGGAATACCCTGGCCGTTAAATGCGGTCTTGCATGAATGATGTAACGATACAACAGCTGTCTCAATGATTGGCTCAGTGAAATTGGAATAGCAGTGCAGATACTGCTTACCTCTAGATAGACGAGAAGACCCTATGCAGCTTTACTACTACTAATTATTGGGTATGATATAGCAAGTTTTAGAGTAAAAGGTAATTGTTAAAATAAGATTGAAACACCTTTACTTTGTTTATCATATCATTAACTATAGTGATAAAAATAATCTAAAAACAATAGCGCTTTTGCGTATGAAAAGGAGTTTATAAAATTAATGAAATTTACAAACACTTATCAGCAATGCGGGTGCTTTTAAACAAGAATTAATTTATATTAGCATTAAATGCTAGAAATTGCAAATTATACTAAAAAGCTTTTTTTTTAGGGTTTATAAAAGCTTTTTAGTTATAAACCCCTGAAAGTGATATTTAGGTGAAAAGAAATGTCATGCATACGTTTCACGTGAATATTTTCATCTCTAAATCACTTTCCATTAAAATGGAAACAGTTGCTAGTAGGTAGTTTATGCGGGGCACAGATCCCATAAAAAGTACCTGGGTATATCCAAACTTAATTTTGTAAAATCACATATTTATATATGAGGTTCAATATATAGAACTAAGTTTAGAGTTATTTCAACAATAAATTTATTATGTATATTTTATTCATTTTTATTTTATTATTAGTTAAAAAGAAACTAATTCAATTACTGTTCTATTTAGGTTAGAACTATTTTTTTTTACGTAAGTAAGATTTTAATTATATGGAAAATAATAGTAAAATTAAACAATTATTGTATTTTAAATTGTTTATAGTTATATTATAATATAATTATTATAATAGGATTTTTAAATTTACTTGCAAAGTTTAATGGCTTAATCTTGCTTTACTGTTTGACATACACGTCTTTCAGTCGCGTAAGCGGGGCATATGATCACAAGATGCAGAAAGGAAAGGTCTTGGATTTTTGAAAAAGCTACGCTAGGGATTAATTAGTGTGTTAGTCCTCCACTAGTGTAAATTAGTGGTAATTAAATCGGGTGAATTTCAAGAAAAACTCTAGTTTTATTAGAGTTAATTTGAAGCAAAGGTTGGTTCTGTACTTAAACCAAAGTTGACTTTGGTTTAATTGAACCTTGAATGTTCAACGACTAGAAAGTGAGTAGTACAAACAATAATCTTTCCACGAGCGCCCGACATCTTTTGAATTTTTCTGATTATATACTTCCTCTAATAAGTGTATATAATTGTATAATGTGAGGTTTATTAATATTAAATGAATATGAACAATAAAATAGATAAAAAATAATTGCTAGGAATATCTCCTAATAGTAATAAGTATAAAGATTA
>MU091182.1:0-14007 GCA_014858505.1 Corymbia citriodora subsp. variegata
CCCGATCATTTCGTAATCCACAAAATCATACTTCCCGCAAATCAGAGCATTCTTGTGCCTAGTAGTAACAAGTATTCTAGATCCAGGATAGAAACTTTTCTCTCCGATTAGTTGTTGAATCTGGCAAGCCTTATCAACATCATCCAATACAATTAACACCTTCTGGCTGCAAATTGTTTGTTCAATCATTTTGGTCTCATGATCAACGTTTACAATATAAGGTTCCACTCTAGCGACATCAAACAACAATTTTTTTTGCAGCCTGTCTAAATTGTTGTTTTCTGCTGTTTCCCTCACGTCGTCAAGAAAGCTGCAGTATTTCCCAAAGCGAGGACATAGTTGATTGAAGATAATCTTGGCAAGTGTTGTTTTACCGATGCCGCCCATCCCATAGATTCCAATTAGCCGCACACCAATAGAGTCAATGTCTATTAAATTGTTTATGGCTGCTATTTGATCCTCCATTCCAACTAAATCTTCGGTTACATGTCTCTGTCTTGTCTTGAGCCTGAACCCAGCCTCATCAACAACCGCCTGGATAAGTTTCACATAGCTGCCGCAAAGTTGAACATTTTCAATTGAAAAAAGGTGAGAAATTTGCATGTTGACCAACCATCTACTAACCAACCAGGTGGGAACGCGATCATGTTTAGGATATAGAAGAGAAATGTTTGATCTTTATATCAAGCAGAAGAAAAAGAATTTCTGGCAATAAAGGGGAGAAGAATCAAAATATAAACATCTAATGAATTACTGTAATAGAAGATTTACTTTAATATAAAATAGCTCGATTGTACAAAATAATTTTCACAATAACGGTTAGATTTTTACCTTGAATATTTCTCCAGCTCCCATCCCTTGGTACAACCAACTTCTCTGAGCGCTTGCCGCCACGTTTCTATATCCTTGGGGCTGAACTTATTGTTCGGATCCTCCATCTTTTGCTCCAAATTTGAGATGGCATCCTCGTACAACTTGGTTTTCAGCTTCACGTCATCGGGCTTCACGTCATAGAAAATGGGCAATATGATATTCTCTTTCCCATCTTCTTTATGTTCAGAGCTGTTCTCTACCATCCTCGCAAGCTCGTCGAGGCACCAGTGACTTGAAGCGTAATTTTTAGAGAAAATGGGTATGTAGAGCTTAGAATTGTCAATCGCTTGTAGAAGATTGTCACTAATTCTTTCACCTGATTGAAACCCTTCGTCATTGATGAAAACACGGATCCCAGCATCTACCAAGGCTCGGTGGAGGAAATCAGTAAATGTACAACTAGTATCAAGCCCTCTAAAATTCAGGAAGACCTGGTGCTCACTTCTTGAAGTATTGCTGGTGCTCACACCTGTCTCTAAGTTTGCCATAGGAGCTTGCTTTACCCTTAGCAAGGTCAGCCCTCTCACTTGATCTCTGAGTTCGCCATATGACAATTCACATATTTGAATTAGATCGTCACACCCCAAATCCTAGATAGAAAGGGGGATGACACGGCCGTCCTTTCTCTCAAAAGATGCAGCCTCTAAGCTCCCAAAAGCCTGTTCCCAAAAGTCCCCTCATGGCTATCGCTCTCATACTATTTATCACTAGCCGAAAAACCTGAAAAGATTGGAAGAATAGAGGGGTGAGCAAACCACAGCTCAGTGAGTAATGCATCTCTTCTAAGCTGATTGAACACCCACTATGCATATTTACAGATAAACCACAACTCTTTTAACCTAATTTCAGAATAAAACAAATATGTAATAAGAGAATAAATCACATGTGTTTCAACATAGCTATATTTATGGTAGAAATATTCATTTCACAATAATATCAAAACAAACATCAATGGTCTAATCCATTGATTAATCTCATTAACTTACGCTAATGGTCCATTCCATTGGTTAATCTCATGCCATACATCAATGGTCTATTCCATTGATTAATCTCATTAATTTACGCCAATGGTCCATTCCATTGGTTAATCTCATGCCATATGCCAATGGTCCATTCCATTGATTCATCTCAAATAAACAACAACTCGATGGTCCATTCTATCGACTAAACTCAAATCACATATCAATGGTATGTTCCATTGACCAAACTCAGCTCAAATATCTAGCCATGGTCATGAATAACGCTACGTGACAAAGCGACCAAAATTTCCCCTTGGTTAACTCTCCACCTACTATAAGCCGGTGGCTTGGCCCACAAGGATATTCTAGACTAGTATGTGCATACCCAAAAGCTCCTCATTAGGCTCACAATGATATTGAGCATCAACATCAATCCGTGATAATATTATCAACAAGCCATAAAGCCCAAATTAAAAATCATTTCACAACTCAGGTTTAATAACCAAACCACAACTTTTCACCATTGCAATTCAAATATCAATAGTCAAGTCCATTGATTAATCTCTATAAAATCACACTTTATAAATCATCATACATTACCCAAACTATTCTCAATTCCACTTCATAAATCAGTTCACAAATCAATATATAACTTTTCATATGCCATATTTAAAATGAAGGACTCCTCATGAGTCTCTTCCAAAAGGTTTTGTAAACTCAAAATATATATTTCCATCAAATAATATTCACACCATTCATCAAACAAAATATATATATTTCCACCAAACAATCCTCACACCGTTCACATATATTAAAATGTAGTAAATGTTCAATCCAAATTTTATACAACAAATATGTTTATTCATAATTCATAATATCCCAAATCCATATCATTTTGAAGACATGAATTTACAAATTCTTAGAAGAGATAACATCACTCACCTCAGAATGTCTATGCTTAAATGATAAAAATTACTTGAACTGTTAGGACCCGCAATCCTATCAAATAGGCGAGAAACAATATTAACATCAAATAAAACGCTATCTTAATCACGGCGTGACTAAACCATATTTGTTTGTCGATAAAACGACACCTACGCGCTAACAAATCACATATCCAAAGTGATTATTTAAGTCATTCGCAACGCAGAGCTTAAATGCGCAACTTGATCATGCCATAGCTTTCTCCACCGAGCTCCGTTTTAAACGTTCTTATAGTCAATAGAAAGCTCTTTCCACGTACTCTAAGAACCCTAAACTAGCCATCCCAAAATCAAGCCAAAAATTGACGAAATATGGCCCCAAAGTGTTTGACGCGCACTGTTCATCACATGCGGGAAACTTCAAAAATTCATTCTAAGCAAACCGTAAGCTCAAATCAAGATCCGTAAAATTCTATAGCTCCACAACATCCTAAACTAGCATTTCTATAAAAATATGCAGCTCAACGACTCAAAAATTAGACTTCGCCGCTTAAATATCCAATAATTCCGAATTTTGAGCCCTAAATCCGAAACTACTCCGATTGAACAAATGAAGGATGCGAGCACTTACCGGGTGTTGCAATACCAAGTTGAATCGGCTTGGTGAGGTCCCCGTGGCGCAAAATCCTCCTCTCTTCTTTCTTCCTTCTTCTTCTTCTTTCCCTCTCCCTCTCTTTCTTTCTTTCCCTCTGTTCTGCTCGAGCTCCCCCCTTTCTTTTCCTTTTATATTCTTTTCTTTTTCTTTTTCTTTCTTTCTTTTCTTTTCTTCTCTCTCTTCTTTTCTTCCTCTCTCCCGAAGACTCAGTCTCTCTCTTTTCTTTTCTTCTCTCTCTTCTTTTCTTCCTCTCTCCCGAAGACTCAGTCTCTCTCTTTTCTTTTCTTTTCCTTTTTGACCATTCAACTCTTCTTTTTCTCTCTCCTTTTTTTTTTCTTTGACAGGGTGAAAACCCATATATTACACAAATCCCATTTGCCATCCAAAACGCATACAAGCAACTTAGTAGCAAGTGCAATTTCCGGTTTATAGTCAATAAAGTCAATGGCTTTAAAAAAGAAAAATATGGCGAAGGACAATTTTGGAGGTGCGCCTTTTACATGTCCAATTTCTTTCGAGTTTCTCCTTTGTGCTTTTTGATTTGTGCTTTTGAACTTTTGGATTAAAACTATTTGATTCTCTATATGTATAGCTGGGCATATTTAAAATCCCAATCTAGTATTGTAAAATGACAATTTATTTATATAGAGTAACAAAATATTCCTAAAGAATCACCTGTCATTCTAACACTTGAGTCTTTGGATAATTAGAAAAATCTCCTTCATACTACAAAGATTGGATTTGCTGCATTCTCTACAACAAATGCTCCACCTAAGCATTACCTAAGCATATACATACAACTACTTACTATGAAATATTTGTTTTGATCTCTTTGTCTTAAAGACTTACCTTTAATGACTCAAATATTCTCATGAAAGTGCCATTATATTAAAAAGAAAATAATCATTTATTTCCTACCGACGATTATTAGAATGTGAGCATAGTATAGCTAGAGTGGTTTGGATGCTAAACCTGTAACATCCTGAAAATTGACGCATTTTAGCCCGATTTTTAATCCGATTTTGGGAATCGATTTCTCCGTGGTATTAAGACTAAATACTTGGACGATGCCTCATTTATTTTGGGATTTTCCGTTGGACACGGAAGCGCTGGAAAAAAAAAAAGAAAAGAAAATTAGATCGGGTTTCGGGCCCGCAGGTGGGCCGGCCCAAGACCGGCGGCCCAATGGGCCTTGCACCCATCCAGCCGAGCCCAAAGGGGGCCCAAGCTGGCCCATTCTCCTCTCCCTCCTCAGCCCATGGGCTTCTCTCTTTTGGCCTTTTGCTTTTGTGCCCAAGTGGCCTTTTTGGTTGTTTTTGATTGGTCCTTCAAGCAAGTGGCTTGCCCACTTGCCTTGGTTCTTATCCTTGACCAGCAGCCTCTTCTCTCTCCTCTTTCTCTCCCAAAATTCGTGCACCAGCCAGCCCTCACTCTCTCTCCCTTTTTCTCTTCCTTTTCTCTTCCATTTCTGGTGTTCTTTGCTGTCCATGCTGTTTTCCAGCCCAAAAACAGCCTTGCTGCCATCACCGGAGCCGCCACCACCACCACCCAAAGTGTAGTCCTGGAAGTTAGGAAGCCAGCCGCACACCCCCGGTCACCCCTGGTCACCGTTAGCCGCCCATTTCGGCCTTTTCCGCTCAGCTGCACTAGTTCCGCGTGAACAGTAACAGCATTGTTTTTGGCCCGTTTCGGCCATCGGTTGTCATCCGTTGCCATCCCTGAGCTTACCCCTCGTAGCCCTCGTTCCCCTCTACGCGCCGGTGTCGCCAGATTTCCGATCCAAGTAAGTTAACTTCATAATCCTTGTTTAGGGGTTAATCTTGCTTAGGGGTTAATTAGTGTATTTGTGTGTTTGTGATTAATTAATGTTGATTGGTTAATTAGTCTAGTTAATTAATTCTGACTAGGGTTAGTTAATTGACCAGAGTTAGTTTTAAAAGTAACTAGGGTTAATTAATTAAAGTAACTATAGTTAGTTTTAAAAGTAATCAATGTTAGATTTTAATCATGGTTAGGTTAATTTGACTATGGTTAGGTTAATTTGTTAACCATAGTTAAGTTTATTTATTTTTATTTATTTATTTAATTTCGGACGGATTTATTGTTCACTAATCACTGTTCACGGATTACTGTTTATAGATTACTATTCACAAATTACTGTTCACGGCACTGTTCATGCAAAAGCTAATTTTTGGCTTATTTTGATATGTTCTTGGTTGTTATGATTTATTGAAGTGCTGATTGTTAATTATACTTGTGAATATTGATGAAATACATGATCGAATGCAGATTGGGAATTGGATTTTGGAATTGTCGAGTGAGATCGCATGACATATTGCGTGGGTTATCAAAAATGGCATGTCGCATGAGCATGGGTGATGTTGTATTCACGACAGAGCAAAGAAAAGAATGGATTGTTTGATGATGTGTTGCATGGTCACATTAAGAGGAGAGCCCGGCGCTGTCGGTAGACCGCCAACCCTTGGGGTTGTGCCATGGCCTTTTGGTCGTCCTGACTTCGGTCGGTTGCCTGACAGTAATCAGTTGCGGGGCTACGGCAGTGAGCGGGCCCCATGCTCCATAGGGAATGCCGTCGATGAGAGAGAGCCCGTGACGTCGCCATGCCTCATGGGGGAGGACGATGCCTGATCTTTGACTGGTAGACCGCCAACCATAAGGTTGTGCCGTGGCCCTAGTGGTCGTAATAATCGGAACATATGTGTGGATGTGAGGCACGAGAAAGTTGTGTGAGATGCTCTGATTATTCGCATGCTCTTAATGTCGTGATGGATTAAATGACAGTTTCTGCAGGTCGCATGTGCCAAGGCCAGGTAGAGTCGCCTGTGATTGCACCTGTGTATTAAACTGTCTTTTGTGATTATTTCTCTGAGGTGGTATTGCACTAATTGCTGTATTAGGTTGTATGTTAAACTCCCGAGGCGAGCGAAATTCCTAACCAAAGCTTAGGACTTTAATTTGCTGAGTTTATCTCAACCCATCGTGGTTAACATTTTCAGACCCTAGATGATGCAGTACCGAGGATCGAAGAGAGCGATTCCTCTGAAGCCCGTGAGTAGGAAGCTGTAGCCTATTTCCTTTTTGACGAGCCTTCCCCCACTTGTACAGGGTTAGGTTAGCTAGGCCGGTCCCTTTTTTCGTAGGCCTTAGCTTGTCGCCTATAGTAAGGCGTGTATGTATTTACTAGTATACTGGCTAACCTTCAGATATATAAAATACTAGTTGTCTTTCCTCTGCTGCCATTGTTACTATCCCTGTTATTTGGTTTGGGAGTTGTTCGTTTCCGCATGTGCTTAATTACAAGATAAAATGAATTGGTCGACGACAGTACCTGGGACGTCGTACAAATAGACCTCAAGTGAAATAGGGTTGCCGCGAGCTTGAGAGTCGGGGCGTGACAAAACCAAACAAAATTATATAAATATGTTGGAATATATTTCAAATTTAAGCTTGTTGAATGAAATAGGACCGGATGAGAATTATCAACGCTTGACCATTGTTCAAAATTGGTGGGAGGAAATGCTGGGGTAACGTGAGCATAGTATAGTTGGAGTGGTTTGGATGCTAAACCAAACCAAATTATATAAATATGTTTCAAATTTAAGCTCGTTTGATGAAATGGGACCGGATGAGAATTATCAACGCTCAACGACGGTTCAAAATTGGTGAGAGGAAATGCAGGGGTGGCCTGTCAATTGACCACGATGCCCCTCCATCATGGGGTCGGCACGAAAGAAAGAAAGAGAAACCATGATGGTCTTGACCATAAAAGACGGCTTTGCTCAGCTGAAGAAAGAGAAACCATAATGGTCATTGCCGATACGGGCCGAAAAGACGAAGAAAGTTGCAAGGATGGTGTCTTTTCATGTTGGCCACTCGGTAGTTTCCTTTCTTCTTCTTTGTTTGGTTCTGTTGAATTTCCTCCTTTAATGCCAAGAGAGCTCTGAAGGCTGCACAGAGCGTATTGAAGAGCGTGACGTGAGTTCCCCTTGATCACACCAAATATTTCTGCTCCGAAGCCGATTATATCTTTTGTTAAGATTTGTGTCATTTCTTCACCAAAGAAAAATTTTAAATGTTAAAATTATTAAATATAATTAAAAGCTAAAAAATATAAATAGTATTTAAATCACTCGAGTGTGATTATAACTTTCATTATACTTTTTGATCTATAATGGAATCTTATACTGCTCTTCCAATGGACATAGATCACATGACTGAATCATGTAAATCTAGTGTCCCATTCATTTTCTTATTTTGTGCATTTTATTCAATTGCTTTTTTTTTAAAAATGAATATGTTTTGATGGAAAATGACACCAAGCTAAAAGATATTCAATAGCATTAGGTATTCATGAATAAATGCATGAAAAAGTATCTTTTATTTTATTAAGATATCGATCAATATATATAAGCGTATATTCGTGGTTGACGATGGAATTTGTCCCATCACCTGGTTGACATTAACTCGATCATAAGGACGAGATTCAATGCCATCTACATGACCCGTTTCTTATAAGATGTCTTTGACAATGCATAGTGATGTTCGAAGCCTGTAACGAATGGAAGCTAGTGATTTGGGGGAGTTGGAAAAATCTTGTCTTCAGTAAATTGAAGAGCAATTTTTATTTTGAATCGAACTCACATCTTCATTTTCACCCGAATTTATCTCTGATTGATCAACTGGCAAGATCCCAAACTTCTGCACGTTTTTTCACTTTTAATCATCACATGCTGCTTCTGTTCTTCAATTTGATTTTCTTTTTTCTGTATAAATTGATCTGCATTGAATTTTCTTGACATTGGACTGATTTTTGCTGATTAGATCGTCTTAACTGGAGCTGTCCGGTTTCTTGCTCAGGTTTCGAGATAATAAGGGACATCTCTGGTAAAATAAAGAGGTGCAATTGGGAGATTTAAGAAATGTATGTCGTAGTTGTTTTTAGAATCGTAATTGCTGATGGATGTTCGTCGAATTACTTGTCATGGAACTTGCTTTTTTGTCTGAATGACATTTTTTCTTAGAACTATATGCTAATGTTACGAAGCAGAGGTTTCTGTGATCAATAGAGCATTCATTATCGAGAAAGAACGACCAAAACACCACTCGAATGATCCAAGTGCTTCCGGAACATTCACAAGGACAGGCGATCTCTGTAATTGTGCCGTGGTCTAGAATTTTCTTGGCATAAATGCCAATAGGTGGTAGGTAGAGCGGTATGATCTCGTCTGTCAAATTGAAACTTGATCAATGATTGTAGTTTGAGGGCCTCAAGTATAAGAAGAGATGCCCCTCCCCTCATTTGTATCGATCCAACCATTTAGCAATCTAAGTTCCTTTCTTTCATTCAGACATTCTCTCTCTAGATTCTCTCTCCACGATCCAGGTGATTTGAGTGATTAGTCGATCCGAAGAAGACTTGGCTTAGGTCCCAACGATCCCAAGCGATCTGAAATAGCCTAAGTCTCCCAAGCGATCTAAAATAACCTAAGTTGCCGCACGGTCTCGATCCTAAACGATTGGCCCGTGACAAGTGGTATTAGAGCAAAGAAGAGAGATTCGAGAAGCATGAACTGTTCAAGAGAATGTCAAGCCAAGATGCTATTGTGGATGGAGAGGTCGCTCAAGTCAAAGAGACTCGTGGCTGAAGCAAGAAAAGAGGAATCTTGTCAGAAGCCGTTGCCGTGCTTGATGAGAAGTTCGTAAGGCTGCAAAGTACCGTGGCTGAACTCATAGCTGGACTCGATGATATTCAAGACCGGATCATGGAGGTTGAAGGCTCTCTTCGCAAGGATTTCACGGATGCCATCAACAATGCGATGGTCCCTCTCCAAGCCAAGGACAATGCCCTCAAATCATCGATCGAAGACTTGAGGGAACGAATCCAAGCATTGGAAGAGAAGAACCCCCGACAGGACAAGGTCAAAGCTATGAAGGTGGAGATCCAAGAGTTCAAGACAGAGCTTGCCCTATGCAAGCTAGCATCGCAAACGGAGCGGTGCCTAGCCAAGCGATGCCCAAGATAGAGGTGTCGAAACCCAAGGAGTTCAAAGGTGATTGATCCGCCAAAGAGGTGGACAACTTTGTATGGAGCATGGAACAGTACTTCAAAGCTACCAACATCGAACACGAGGGTGTCAAGATACGAACTGCTGCAATGTTCCTTACTAATACCGCAATATTTTGGTGGCATAATAGGTGTGATGAGACTAAGCGTGGTGCCCATCCCGTGGAGACATAGGATGATCTCGTGAAGGAGTTTTGAGAGTACTTCTTCCTCGAGTTTGCTCAACAAGAAGCCCGTAGCGGGCTCCATCGCCTCCAGCAACGAGATATGGTCCGAGAGAACATGAAGGAATTCACCAAACTCAAGCTCCAAATCAACAACCTTGGAGAAGAGAAAACTTTCGAAGCGTTCTTGGATGGACTCAAGCTGTGGGCAAGGCAAGAGCTAATGCGTCAGGACGTAAGAAGTCTCTTGAGGGCCTTAACTGTGGCCGAATCGCTTATTGACCTCACCAAGTTCGATCCAACAAAGCATTGATCAAGGGATTGGAGGTCAGATCGATCGTCTGAGTATGAAGGTGGAGACAACTCCCGTGGTCCTAAGGATCAAGGTGGCCAAATGAAGACTTGGGGAGAAGGCTCGTCCAAACAACCTGTCCCAAGAGGTCGACCACAAGCAAGCCACACAAGTAAGTGCGATCAACCTCCAACCACTCCTTGCTTCATTTGCTAAGAGAATCATTGGACGCAAAAGTGTCCGCAAAAGCATTGAGTCAATGCCATCCTCTCCATGGAAGAAGAGGAACGCCCAAGGAGGAGAAGCATCAAGTCCGACTTGACGGGATGACGCTCAATTCTGTGCAAGCCCAACCATTGCCTAAGAAGAAGGAGCAAATGGACATGTACTTCGTCAAGCTCGAGGTATGTGGTATTACTCTCTATGCCCTGGTTGATATGGGTGCTTCTAATGCGTTTATGGCAACCGAGGTAGTGAAAGAGTTGGGTTTGGAAGTGATACTGAACAGAAGGCGATTCAAGACCGTCAACTCAGAAGACCTTGCAAGTGGAGGAACAACCCCGAAGGTCGAAGTCCAAATTGGCGGATGGAAAGGCAAGCTCCCATTTGAAGTAGTCCCACTCAACGACTATGATCTCATCCTTGGAATGCAGTTTTTCGACCAAGCGAGAGCCATGATCGACATGGGGTCCAAGTGCATCATAGTGCTCGATCCAAAGTGTCTGTCCATGGTGCCGATGCTCAAAGGGGTGATGAACACAAAGACAATTGTTGCAATTCATCTCCTCGACAAAAACTTGAAGGCGGCCAAGCATATGGCTGATCGACAACCAAAGACCCAACCATTGGAGAAGCCGAAGGTAGAGTTGGGATCTCTTGCACCAACTCACGACATGTCGATCGAAGTCATCTTCCCCGAAGTGGAGTACGTGCTGTGTGCCACGCCCGAGTCGAAGAAATGATCGTGCATCCAACCAATCATGAAGCCACCCAACTGATCATTCGAGAAGTTGTTCGAGGTACCATTTGAGTCGGTCAGGGCCAAGCGGAATAGGAAGAAGCGGGAAAGAGCTCATGCCAAGACGAACTCTCTCCATGCTGTGAGTGCCAAGGATGTCGCTCGAATAAGTGGGGGAGAATGTCACGGAGCAGAGATTTATGTGATCAATAGAGTGTTCATTATCGAGAAAGAACGACCAAAATGCCCCTCGAAAGATTCAAGTGCTTCCGGAACATTCTCAGGGACGGGTGATCCCGTAATTATGCCATGGTCTAGAATTTTCTTAGCATAAATGCCAGTAGGTGGTAGGTGGGACGGTATGATCTCATCTGTCAGATCGAAACTCGATCAATGATTGTAATTTGAGGGCCTCAAGTATAAGAAGGGATGCCCTCCCACTCATTTGTATCGATCCAACTATTTAGCAATCTAAGTTCATTTATTTCGTTCAAAGCTTCTCTCTCTACGATCTAGGTGAGTTGAGTGATTGGTCGATCCGAAGAAGGCTTGGCTTAGCCTCCAACGATCCCAAACAATCCGAAATAGCTTAAGTCGCCGCACGGTCTCGATCCCAAACGATCAGCCCATGACACTAGGATATTGTTTTATGCTTGATTCGGATATTGGGAGCGCAAGCAATTTGACCACGGACACATCTTCTCTAGTTGGAAATAGAGACGAGCTTCATTCCCTCTTTTCAATGTTTATATCCATGCGTTTGTGCAAAACAAAGTCAATAATAGTCTTTTTTTAAATTTATAGCACTGTTCCGGTCCTCGATGACCTCATGAAACTCCGTAACCACATGCTTTTTGCACTTGAGTTGATCAATTCTTAGGTGACATATGTAAGGTTCAATTCCATCTTCATAATTATATAGTCTCTTATGGATAGATGGGGTAGCATGTAAATTATATGTCCTTCGAAAAGTTTGGTATAAAATTTTTACAGTTCTCTTCTCTTTTTCTCTTGTCCACTTCCTACCAGTTACTGAAAATGACTTTGATTTATTTGGATCTGCTATTCATAGAGTTGGAGCCAATGGATTTGAGTTTTTGGGTTGATTTTGTACTCAGAAAAAAGATAGTTTTGAGTCGGTGTTTATGGAGCCCTTGAGATTGAATGGAGCATAAGTTGTTTCGTGTATCCTGCAATGCCAGCATGAGTCTGTTTTGTAGATATTTGTCTCTTGGCTACTCTTTCATGATCACCCACGAAAAAGATGCAGTCAACCAAACTAACAGTTCCTCCCCTCTGCATTCCAATCAAATAATTCTTATTTGAAAGTATGATCGAGATTTTAGCTTGGTATTAACAAATTCCATCTACTACAATAATGACCGCATCCTAGGGGTGATTAGTGTGAATGTCTCTTAGGGTTGCTTTTGCAGGCGGGTTCAGTGGAAACATTGAATATGATCCGCATCCGTACACACTTAGTGCCATCCCAGTTTTGGCCCTTTTTGACAAGTTAGATGTTCTTCACGTCAATAAGGTAACAGATTGTATCCTTTTGAACAAAGCGTCCTAGATATGCAAACTCTTACCATAGACTGCAAGTTCATTGTTGTCATTTTATGTTTTTAAGTTTTCAGCATCATGAGAGTCATAAACTTACCTTAGGCTGTGTTTTGCATCTAAGAAGTCAGATTATGTCAACTTTTTAAATTTTAAGAAATTTTATCACAGTTACCATATGGCGTGTATATTGCTAGCCAGACTATGATTCAGGCATCAGAACCCTGCAAAAATGAAGACTCTCTTTCTCTGGGGATATGAGGGGAGAATTGATGAACGGTGTCTTTTCCTCCTCTTTGATGAATTACAATTTTGGTCTTTCTTGAGGATGTTGCTTAAATAATTAGCATCCCTTTCACCCCTTTATTTCGCTTCGAAGCTTCTCTTATCCTGCTATATGCTGTCTTGCGATACTAAAACTGTTGGATTCGATAAATGCAGAGAAGGCGGGCTTGGTGGAACTCCTGGTGCAGGGTCTCATGCAGGGCAAATATGCTGGAGCTCTTTCGATGTTTTGTATGGTTTTAAGATATGGGTAAATTGAAGTTACCATTCAATGCATCAGTACCCAGGTAAGCACCCCAGCACAAATCAGCTACAAAGAGGGTGTGCATTCATTTAAATGTATTCATTCTGGAACACATAAAGCTACAAAATTTCTCCCACAGTATTCGTCGAACCACATGATGGTGGATATCAAAATGGACACAATTGAGGAAACGAAATCGGTACATATTCCAATGACCACATCCAAAGGATGAAACCAAGTTGCCCCGGTTTTAAGACATTCCTTAGGACTCATCTTAGAAATGAGAAAGCTGGAGGAATTGCTGATTCTGGAGGAGAATTAGGCATAAAAAAATGAAGCACAAAGCAAGTAAATTAAGATGCACAAGAACCTGACCAAACACCTTGCTACAAAGTGACTCATCTGTCTCTCTTCTTTCAATTAAAATGAGAAGACATTTGCAAAACGTAGAACAGGAACATGGGAGTAATCATAAAGTGACCACATTTGGTATTTCTGCTTCAATAGATAACAAAGCAGTCTGCATTTGGTCTAGCCAATTGTCCAGTTGGTCATGTAGTAAATTCGACCTGTGGAATCCCCAACCATATGCACCAGACCTCAAATTACCAATGGAAACCACAATTGCCCAAAAAAAAGAAAAAACTGGATATACCATTTTAATTCTGCAGGATGAACCAAGAAGAGAAGCACTGTTTGCTTCATTTTCAATCAGCAAGAGCTCCTCACAGGTAATAAAGAGAATGGATACTCATTAAAGCAATCATTATCCAAACCTTAAAATATACTTACAGATAAACTCTTCACGAGAACATGCACAACATCCTAGTCAACATGATTACACTCAATTGAGCAGTCCACGTAAGCATAGCAACAGAATTGGACCAGGCATTCCAATAGTCGAACAATTGCAAGAAAGCAGACCCTTATAAAACTATTACCATAATAAGCAGAGCTAGAGCTGGAGCTGGAGCTGGAGCTGGAGCTCACGCTTAACTATGAAAAGATA
>MU091183.1:0-14006 GCA_014858505.1 Corymbia citriodora subsp. variegata
ACCTTAACTTCAAGTACTTTCCCTATTCTATTGGTAATTTTGTGTAGGATTCCCTTTGATTTCCATTCCGTGGGCAGTCCGAGGATTCTTACCCAAAAGACACAGGTTGTGAATTGATAACAGTGGGGAGGCATGTCCGGCTCCCACGCCTTTAGTAGGAGTAAATGATTTGAGAAGCACCAGGGCCCTCTGTTAAGGACTCTTTGCTGATCCTCTTCGTTGTGAAAGTTGAAGCAGAAGACACCTTGTTCCATGGGTGTCATAACAACATCATCTAACCGCCAAGCCTTTCTCATTGCTGTGATAAGAGCTTGGTGATTGAGGCTTGGATTCAGAAATAATTTGCCCATCAAAGAGAATTTGCATTCTACTAGTTTCTCTTGCGAAAAATCTTCATCCTTAATCGCTATTTCCTCTGTGTGCAGGAGCTTACCCAACTTATTGCAGAGAGTTTCTAAACGATCAGAAGCCTCGCCATCTGTTGCCATGTGTGACGGTGAGGGGGTTGATGAGAAGGCTCACGCTAGAGAGGTTCGTCCTGCGGGATGGAGCTGCGCCTCGACAAGGGGATCATCGGGGTGTTTGCCGGGCTTGCCGACAAGGGGAATTCAGAACAGCAACATGGGGAAGATAGATCCCCAGGCGCGGAGTTCCTCGTGGGAGCTAGGTGGGGTGGATCAGGGAGGAAGCAAGGTAAGCGGGGGTCGGGACTCAGAAGGAGTCAAGAAGCTCAGTCACGCCTGGATGCTCATCAGTTTCGCACCAAGGGGGGCTTAGAACCGCATTGTGCGGTTGGGAAGATGGGAGGGGGAGCGCTCCCCGTAAGGGGGAGGGGAGCTCAGAAGATGAAGCTACGAAGGGTTGAGGGCAGGAGGGAGTGGAAGCCAGGTGTCATAGGAGGGCCAAGGTGAGCTGGAGATTCTGAGGGTGGTTCTTCGCTGTGCTCCTGTGGTTCAGCTGGTCGAAGGAGGTTTTTGTAGGGATGCCATGGTTAGGGTTTGGGGGAAGCTGCCCAACAGGTAGAGAGAGAGCTACACAACTGGTAGAGAGGGGCGCTTTCGAGCTTGGCTAGCTCAAGGTGCTTAAAGTACTTAGTCAATAAAAAAAAGTCTTCTAATTTTTTTTACTTTCAATTAGAATATTTTTCATTAAATTTATATATATAAGAGATGAAAGGGATCGCTTTTACAAAAATATTTTTCATCGGAACAAACGGAGCTTACTGAAATATCAAAAAAAGAAAAGAAAAGAGGTAAGCTCATTTTTAGGAAAATGTATTTCGAATTATTTATTTTTCGTAAAATAAATGAAATCTAAATTTTTACTAGAATACCAAAAAAAAGAGAAGTGCAAAACTAGTAAAACATGCTCGTTCGACAATTTTAATGGCCAATCTCATCTTATAATGATTATTCATCGGAATATAGAATCGAGTGCCCTTTTATTCTGGGAAGCTTCAATGCGATTGGGAATGGTATACCTACTTGAGGGGCCAAAAAGATCATTAAAAAAAAGGAAAAGGAGCGGATAAATACCTATTTTACTTTCTTTTTTTCTAAATTATACTCGATTAAATAAAATCAAAATCGGGATTTATATGTCCGTAGGCCCCAACCCACATGTTCGAGTCGTAGGAAAGCGCATGGGGCCATCTTGCACACGTAACCAGGTGGGGACAACGCCTGCCTGCCTCCCTGCCGGCTGGGGAAAGCCCAGCCGTACCACCGTAATGAGACACGTGTCGCATTAGCAGCCCTCCATCTCCTCGTCGTCGTCGTCGTCGTCGTCGTCTTCGTGACACGACAAGTGTTGGATCCGTCGTTGCAACACCGAGCGAGAGAGGAAGAGAGAAAAGGGGAGGCGATGGGGCCCACACGATATTAAGAAGGGCTCGTAATTATCGCCCGCCACTCGCCCACCTTGAAAAAGTCAATTTGCTTTTTTTTTTCTTTATAATTTTTAAAAACACCATCGGGAATATCAAAGAAAAAAATTAAATATCAAAAGACCAACATAACGGAAAATCACAAATTATATTCACTATGACACATTATATGTGTGTGTAATATATATATATATATATATATATGATTTTTTGAGGTGTTTGTGTCATAATTGGGTAACTTCAAGATTTTTAGTAAAATAAAAAAAAGCTAATGGTCACGGTGAATATAGTTTGAGATTTTCTATGATTTTAATACAAATATTGTAGAATCTTGTTAATTAGTGTTCTTTGACGTTAATGGCAGCTCGATATATATTTGCACATGAGGGGGTTTGATTTATTGTGCGATTCATTAGAAAAATAATTGTATGACCACATTTTGTAAATCAACTTTAATATGGGCCCTCGGAAATTCGGGATTTTAATTGAATCCTACAAGAGTCCCATTAGATTCGACGGTCCATATATTGTCTAGTACATATACCAGGTCCCTTGAATTACACCTCACATTCAATACTCATTGATCGGCTCGATAATAATTTTTTTTGTCTCAAACATTCAAAATAAAAAGAACGTATGAATTTGACAAAACCCGAACTTGACAAATGTGCTAAAGGCGCTCAGTTAACGACATTCCGCATGTACGAAAAGGATGGGAAGGAAATACGAAAGTAAGTGGGAGCGTCACGGGAGCGCGATAAATCGGTAGTGAATCCTAGCAATACGCACCTATGCTTTCACCATCGGAACAGTCCAAATCGAAAACCTTAACATTTTCGAAGGTATCTTTTGTTTGTCAACTCCCATCGGGCAACTGCCCGGAAAAAAGTGAGATAGGGGCAATATTCCGTCGATTTTATTAACTCCATCTCGACTCGAGAACCATTCAACGCGAAAAGGACGGCACTTTTTTGGATCACACTCGGTTCTTCTTCTTCTTCTTATTTTTTTTTTATATAAATGCGATGGTCAAGTCAAAAGGGATTTTACAAAATGGCAACATCTCCCCTTTTTGTCAAAATTTAAGGATGCCGTTCCCATTAAAAAGAAAAAGAAAGAAAGAATTCCTTCCTTTTGTTACGGGCAATGAATGCCCCTTGTGTATTATCTTTCATTAAGCTCTTGCGCCAATTGACAACTTTTTTGTGTCGTGTGAAGCACTGCTTATAGACCTACCACTATATAAATTTTGCATTTTATGGTTATTGTATTTTAGTAGTTCTCGATCACTGCCAAAACGGTTGGCCTAATGGTAGATGAGTCATGTGTTCTCTACAAGATCATTAGTTTCATTCATGCCGTGGCCGAAATGTAAATGACTCGTGCCACGCTACCCGAATACAGCATGTTTTTATGGGGAGAAATTTCTTTTGCTCGTATTTTGGCAACGCTTCCATGATGGACTCTCTAATCTCGGACCTTTAGAATTATGGGAGGTCCGGAATAACTAAGATCCAAACCTAACATTGCACGATCGGTGTAAAAACCCCTGTAGCAACACGTAGAGAAGATCGTTTGTGCCGGCCACCCTATTGCCCACAAAAAAGAAAAATTGACTAACTCTCTAGCCCAAACTAGTCCCTTTTGCCTCCCTCTTAGCAATGGCCAAAATAAAAACCGCGCAAATTACGATCGTAAGTATTCATGAGCAATCTTCTTGGGTAAAGAAACAAATCCAACATATAGCTTTGTGATGTTAATGATCAATCCTTTTGTGCTATCATGCTGAGCGGTTTACGTCACCAGCATTTATCAGCATCTACAAGTGGGCTGCCAATTGAAACCAATGAGTTGTTTTTACCACCAAGACAGTTCTCTAATATGTCTTTCACATGCTGACGTAACTAATCTTAACTCAGTGCTTCTTGTTACTTCCAAGTATCTTTAATGAAGAAGCTTAACAACATCTAGATGCAGTGTATCCCTAAAACGAATTAGCAAGTATCGAGTGCTAAATTTGGCGAAGTCACTGTTTGATATTGCATTAATTAAAGGAACATAAGGCATTTTTTTTCAAGCTATGTGACATAAAGCTAACACATGAGATGATAATTTACACTTGAATAATAACATCATAGATAATCTAACATACACAAAGAACATGACGTCAATACATTCTTTCACTTTTTCGTAAAATTCTGCTACATCAATCACATATTTAACCATACATGTGCGGAATGAACATTACATGTATGATTTGAGATAAAATGCTCGTAAATAGCATTATCTAGAGTCTTTGCTCTTTAATTTAATCAAAACAAATAAACAATAACTTAAAATGGACCCAGATAATTTCAAAATTGAAAGTATCAAAGTTATGTAATAAATCTTAATATTAACAATCATTAAATTAAGAACAAATTCGATTCATACATGATTGCAAAACACCAATAATCCAAATATGTACAGCGGAATTAATTACATACCTGTTTGAGCCATGGCCTCACTTGACTGAAAACGGATCAACCTGATATGATCAGTGATCTGTCGGTATGCTGGTTCTTCTTCTCTATGACCTATTTCGGTTTAGCAGCTTTAATGGGATTAAGCGACTGATAGGTATAACCTACCCTTTTATAAGCTAGAGAGGGGACCTAGCAAACCCTAATCAACAGCGTGTCAACTGGGCCCTTCCCATTACGGGCTTCAGTTAAACACAATTGCCTACACTTTGCTGCTCAACTAGGCCCGTAATTAATGGATGCCAAAACCCAATTCAATAAGATCACTTGAGGGTTCAAAATATATTGGAATATCCATTAACCCGATTATATAAAATAGAAAATTAATTAATTAATGTAAGCCCATTATCGGAAATTTCCAACATTCTCCCACTTGGGCTACATTAATTAATTTGTTTTATCTTTGAAAACGATTTTATTTTGAAAACGACACTCTCGGGTTAATAATTGAAAATTTGTTTTATGTGGCCACAATTTTAAAAAATAACATTCCAATAATGGCATCTTAAAACCAATCCAATCCTATATAACCTCATTATAGGACTATGGCGATCAATGTGTTAAGAAAATACCGCAACACATGACTTTCCATAATCACATATAATAAACATTATATTTTCATGGATCATGGGCCTAGTAGTGTAGTAAGAAATAGTGCCAACATGTGATCAAAATATACACTATTTCTTATCGGTCCTCAATGCAATTTCTAAACGACATGAAACTGCATCAGTGCAATTTCTAAACAACATGAAATTGCCTCAGTGCGATTTCTAAACAACATGAAATTGCACAACTATGTCACAATCCAACATGAGATCTCATAATCAGTGACATCCAGTCGTCTTTAAACTAAAATTTGTTTAAAGATACTGTTTCATATTTCCATTTCTCAGTCGACAGGAGAAAGGATAACGATAAAATCAATAATAATAATCATCAAAAGTAAATGCTCTAATAGACATTATAAAAGCATTATTAGTTTGTATATAACTATAATATCTAGAAATACAAACTATATAGCTCCCACTAACAAAATAGATCAAAAGACTCTAAAACACCCATCATGTTCTTTAAACAAAATGGGTCGTAAGCCTTTTGTTAGGGGATCAGCCAACATGGACTCAGTTCTAATATTCTCTATCACAATGTCTCCATTTTTGACTAAGTCCTTAACAGTATAATATTTGATCTCCATGTGTTTAGACGCATTGCTGATCTTGTCATTCTTGGAATAAAACACAGTTGCAGTGTTGTCACAATAGATCACCATAGGTTTAGCAATAGAGTCCACAACCCGCAATTCAGAGATCAAATTTCTGAGCCAAACAGCTTGAGTTGAAGCTCCGTAACACGCTACAAACTCAGCATACATTGTAGAGTTTGTAACTAAGGTTTGCTTTGTGCTCTTCCAAGAAATAGCACTCCCAACCATCATAAAAATATATCTAGAAGTTGATTTTCTGTCATCCAAACAACCAGCAAAATCAGCGTCTGAATATCCAATCACTTTGAGGTCATCTACTTTGCTATACACAAGCATGAAATCTTTTGTTCGTTGCAGATATCTCATCACTTTCTTAGCTGCAACCCAATGTTCATGACCTGGATTCGACAAATATCTCCCAAGAGTATTCATAAAAACAATATCAGGTCTGGTGCAGACTTGTGCATACATAAGACTGCCAACTGCACTAGCATATGGAATATTCTTCATTGCTTCTTTTTCAACATCATTCTTGGGGCATTGTTCTATGCTCAATTTATCTCTTTTCACAACAGGAGTTTCACCAACCTTGCAGGTTTGCATATTAAATCTCTTAAGAACACGATCTATATAACTTTTCTGAGATAATCCCAGAACCTTCTTAGATCTGTCACGATAAATTTCAATGCCTAAAACAAAAGATGCTTCCCCAAGATCTTTCATATCAAACTTTGTAGACAGAAAACTTTTTGTGCCATTCAATAGATCAATATCTCTACTAGCAAGCAAAATGTCATCTACATAAAGTACTAAGAAAATATATTTACTCCCACTTACTTTCATGTAGATGCATTGATCAAACTTGTTTTCTTCAAAACCATATGATCTCACAACTTTGTCAAATTTCAAGTACCACTGACGTGATGCTTGTTTGAGACCATAAATAGACCTCCGAAGCTTGCACACCATATGCTCCTTTCCAGCTTCTTTAAACCCTTCAGGTTGCTGCATATATACTTCTTCATCATCTCCATTTCTTCCATTATTCCCATTTTTCTTAAAGTCTTGGCTTTTCTTTGGACCATGAGCATTTGATCCTTTAGGCTTCCATTTTCCCCTAGAGGAACTCGATTTGGCATTAACAATTACATGGGCCGACTCATTCTTCTCAATTGCCACTGGGCCAAATNCGATCTCCATAGGTTTAGCAATAGAGTCCACAACCCGCAATTCAGAGATCAAATTTCTGAGCCAAACAGCTTGAGTTGAAGCTCCGTAACACGCTACAAACTCAGCATACATTGTAGAGTTTGTAACCAAGGTTTGTTTTGTGCTCTTCCAAGAAATAGCACCCCCAGCCATCATAAAAATATATCCAGAAGTTGATTTTCTGTCATCCGAACAACCAGCAAAATCAGCGTCTGAATATCCAATCACTTTGAGGTCATCTACTTTGCTATACACAAGCATGAAATCTTTTGTTCGTTGCAGATATCTCATCACTTTCTTAGCTGCAACCCAATGTTCATGACCTGGATTCGACAAATATCTCCCAAGAGTATTCACAGCAAAAGCAATATCAGGTCTGGTGCAGACTTGTGCATACATAAGACTGCCAACTGCACTAGCATATGGAATATTCTTCATTGCTTCTTTTTCAACATCATTCTTGGGGCATTGTTCTATGCTCAATTTATCTCCTTTCACAACAGGAGCTTCACCAACCTTGCAGGTTTGCATATTAAATCTCTTCAGAACACGATCTATATAACTTTTCTGAGATAATCCCAGAACCTTCTTAGATCTGTCACGATAAATTTCAATGCCTAAAATAAAAGATGCTTCCCCAAGATCTTTCATATCAAACTTTGCAGACAGAAAACTTTTTGTATCATTTAATAGATCAATATCTCTACTAGCAAGCAAAATGTCATCTACATAAAGTACTAAGAAAATATATTTACTCCCACTTACTTTCATGTAGATGCATTGATCAAACTTGTTTTTTTCAAAATCATATGATCTCACAACTTTGTCAAATTTCAAGTACCACTGACGTGATGCTTGTTTGAGACCATAAATAGACCTCCGAAGCTTGCACACCATATTCTCCTTTCCAGCTTCTTTAAACCCTTTAGGTTGCTGCATATATACTTCTTTATCTAGATCTCCATTTAGAAAAGCTGTCTTAACATCCATTTGGTGAAGCTCTAAGTCGAAATGAGCCACCAATGCCATAATTATCCGAAATGAATCTTTAGTGGACACTGGAGAAAAGGTTTCAGTATAATCAATGCCCTCTCTCTGCGTGAACCCCTTTGCGACTAACCTCGCCTTGAATCTCTCTATTTTGCCTTTATTATCTTTCTTGGTTTTGAATACCCATTTGCAGCCAATCGGTTTATGCCCATCAGGTAAATTAACAAGTTCCCATACTTGATTATTTGACATGGAAATCATCTCGTCCTTCATCGCTCTTAACCATTCATCTACCTGATTACTATCAAGAGCTTCTTTGAAGGTCACCGGATCAACTATATGTCCAATGTCAAAATCAGCTTCTCCAAGATAGACATGATAATCATCTTGAAGTGCCGGTCTTCTTTGTCGTTTTGATCTCCGCATAGGCATTTCTGGAGCCGGATCATTCGTCTGGGGAATTTCATTCGCAGTCATATTTCCAGTATCTGTTTCTTGCTGCGTTTCCACTCTACAAGGCTCTTGCATGGAATCATCATTCAAGATGGGCAATGGAATGGAAACCGTTTTGTTTGGTTCTTCCCTTTCAAAAGATTGAGAAGAATTCTCTTCAGCAACATCTAACTCCAGGAATTTAGCAGTTTGAGACTCAACGATTCTAGTGCCCCGAGTAGGACAATAGAACCTATACCCTTTGGAATGGTGAGGGTATCCAATAAAATAACATCTAGTAGTCCTGGGTTCGGTCTTCTTTTGAGAAGGATCATAAATTTTCACCTCTGCAGGACAACCCCAAACTCGAAAATGATTCAAGCTTGGTTTCCTCCCTGTCCATAATTCATAAGGTGTTTTCGGCACTGATTTACTAGGCACACGATTCAATATATAAGCTGTTGTTTTAATCGCATCACCCCATAAGTATTCAGGTAAATTAGAACTGCCCATTATACTTCGTTTCATTTCCATGAGTGTGCGATTGCGCCGTTCAGCTACACCATTCTGTTCGGGACTTCCAGGCATTGTATACTGAGCAATAATACCACAGTCTTGCAAATATTTAGCAAATGGTCCCATTTGTTGTCTGGTCTCAGTATATCGCCCATAATACTCACCACCTTGATCAGATCTGACAATTTTGATAATTTTTCCCAATTGTTTCTCAACTTCAGTGCGAAACACTTTGAACATGTCAAGAGCCTCTGCCTTCTCCTTAATCAGATAAACGTAACAATAACGGGAGAAATCATCAATAAAAGTGATGAAGTACTTATTTCCACACAGAGTGGTTGAGTATGGCCCGCTGATATCTGTATGAATTATCTCCAATAGATTTTGACTGCGAGTAGCACCTTTCTTCTTAATTTTAGTCAATTTTCCCCTCACACAATCAATACAAGTCTCAGTATCATCCGAGTCAAGAGGAGGAAGAATGTCAGCCTTGATGAGTCGCTTTACTCTTTCTTTGGAGATATGCCCTAATCGCTTATGCCACAACAATGAAAATTTCTCTTTCATCAAGGATCTCTTAGCAATATTGTTCTCGACATTAAAAGAACAATATGGACTATCAGGAGATAAGAACAATCGATATAATCCATCACACAGAACACAATTCCCAATAATTCTGGAATCATAACTCAAATCCACTCTATTATTTGCAAAATAAAGACAATATCCAGCTTTGTCAAGCAAAGAAAGAGAAATTAAGTTTCTCCTAAAACCAGGAACATAAAAGACATTGTTCAAAATGAGCTGAAATCCAGAATCTAAATTCAAAACAATTGTGCCTATGCGCTTCACATCAACTCCGACATCGTTTCCAACTTTAAGCTTTAACTCCCTCAGACTTGGATTCCTTAGATTTGTTAGACTTTGTAAGGTAGTAGTCACATGAACAGTAGCACCAGAATCAAGCCACCAAGAATCCGGAGGAACATCAACTAGATTTGATTCAAAACAAACTAACAACTCATGCAGCAAGTTTCCAACTTCAGCCTTGTCTGAGACTCTATATCGTTCTCCCACTACTTCAAGGAACTGTTTTGCATTCGTATTTTCCGGTAAACCACTAATGAGATGCTCAGCAATGGACCTCTTCATAGCAATGAGGCTCAGTCGGTTGGATTTTTCCCATCTAGCATAATGGGCCTTTTGATCTACACTACTTTGATCATTGGGCTTGGGAGGTTCATTCTCACGTAGTGCCAAGTCCATATCCACAATGCCTAAAGCAAACTCTATATCTTGCTTCCACCTCTTGAAGTTTGATCCAGTTAACATCTCAACCGTGGCATTATTGTTGTTCACAGCAAAAGTAGCTGTTTGTCACACATAATGCAATATGATTAATTATGGGTATTAAACAATTCCACAAAATAATTAGTATATTATAAACTCCCCTTTGGGCAGAGCGTATAATACACCATTATTTTCCACAGCATGAAGATTATAAAACAACAACAAGGAGAATTACATGTAATTGTCAAGAATCTATCCCCTTTGGGCAGACAAATCCTTTAAATTATACATATCCATAATATCAATATATAGAGATGATAAGGAGAATTACATATAATTATCAAGAGCTTATTCACTTTGTGCAAACAAGACCTTTTAAATTACACATCTCCATTATCTCGACATAGAGGAGAATTACACATAACTCTAAAATTTATCCCCTTTAGGAAGATAAAACTTTGAGTTATACATCCCCATCAATTATCTCTATTATATTAATATAGAGGGGAATTACATATAATTTTCAAAAAAATTATCCCCTTTGGGCGGATAAATATTTTTCAATTATACATCCCCATCAATTTAAAGTGGGAAATTATCTTCATGCAATTTTTCAAATTAATATACACAATAACCCCCTTTGGGCAGGTAATTGTATATACTAATTTGCATTAATAGGAACTCCAAAAAAATTTATAATGTTCCATTTAATTAATGCCCAAAATTTATCAATATGAAGCACTTAACAATATGTGCTTCCCAAAATCATATTGCATTAAACAACAATTTTTGCCACAAATTCCCCTTTTTTTTTTTTTTTGAAATTTCATTTTCATTTAATATTTTATTAATCAAAAATTTGGCCCAGCGGGCTCGGGCCAGAAAATTCTGGTAACCGGCCCGCGTGGGCTTCCCTCCGGAAGCCCGGATTTTGGGCGTAGCCCAGAATCCGAGAAGCCCAGAAACCTGGGCTTCTGCCCAACTCCAGAAGCTGGGCTTTGCGCCCAGCTTCTTCCAGAGGCCCAAATCTGGGCTTGCGCCCAGTCAAAAGAAAGAGCCCAGTCAAAAGAAAGAGCCCAGTCGCTGGGCTTCTTGGCAGACTCGGCCCACATGGACTTCTCCAGCTCGCCTGGGCCTGCGCCCAGGAACTCTGGATGCCCGGCCCGCCTGGGCTTGCGCCCAGGAACTCTGGAGGCCCAGATTCTGGGCCAAGCCAGCCCAGTTCGCACATGGCCTGGCTGGAGGTCTTCTTCAACCTCCAGCCGGAGCCCCGAGGTCTGCAAACCGGGTCACACGACCCGGTTTCGACCCGAAGCACAATAATACTTGTTTTATACCTAATTTGAAAAAATTGCATGAAGATAAATTCTCTCTCTTTGTGGTTATTGTCTAGTTGATTTTTTTTTTTTTTGACATCAATGACGGAATGTTTTTGGTGTATTAAGCATAGATCCTCTACCCATGGCCGAAAATCAATTTTCTCAAGTTTAATGCCAAAAAACTCACTTTAATGCAACTAAAAAATTCTAAAGCATATATATAACAATACCCATGCATAAATTTATAACATACTTCAATCAATTGCAAGTAATTTAAAAATTTTTGGAACTTTTCAAGGTACAAACCCTAGAATTTCAAATTGGAAATTCTCTCTCAATTCTCAACGAAAATCTATAAATTATATATGGTTGGAAAGATCTCGACATGTAGAATAAAAACCCTAAGGTTTCAGAATCAATCGATGAAAAAGTCCGCATGAGAAAATAACGACAACAATAGGTTAAAAGGAGAAAATTTCGAATTTGTTCATAAAAGAAATTTGGGTTCTACAATCATATATGATAGGCTCTGATACCACATGTAATAAATCTTAATATTAACAATCATTAAATTAAGAACAAATTCGATTCATACATGATTGCAAAACACCAATAATCCAAATATGTACAGCGGAATTAATTACATACCTGTTTGAGCCATGGCCTCACTTGACTGAAAACGGATCAACCTGATATGATCAGTGATTTGTCGGTATGCTGGTTCTTCCTCTCTATGACCTATTTCGGTTTAGCAGCTTTAATGGGATTAAGCGACTGATAGGTATAACCTACCCTTGTATAGGCTAGAGAGGGGACCTAGCAAACCCTAATCAATAGCGTGTCAACTGGGCCCTTCCCATTACGGGCTTCAGTTAAACACAATTGCCTACACTTTGCTGCTCAACTAGGCCCGTAATTAATGGATGCCAAAACCCAATTCAATAAGATCACTTGAGAGTTCAAAATATATTGGAATATCCATTAACCCGATTATATAAAATAGAAAATTAATTAATTAATGTAAGCCCATTATCGGAAATTTCCAACAAGTTATGCAAGTGACAACCGATAAGGCTATGAAGTTTGCCATGGTGAGAAGTAACCATCACGATGTATAGCAAAAGAAAGGAGAAACCGAGTAAGGAAAGGCATATCAAGTGGCCGGTAGCTTAAAAGACTAGGTAAAGTAAATTTGGTGTGCTTCTTAAAAAGTACCTTCACTATGAAAACAATGTACCGCTCTAAGCCTTTTGACGACAAGTGAAAGAAAGCATAAGAAGTTCCATACAAAAAAATATATATATATACACCCACGGTCTAGTGATTACTTATATGTCTAAGAAAAGTACCTGCTGAGTTGTGGTCAATGTTATGGATTTGTCATTGTCATGTCTCCAAGAATGAAAATTTTCCCTTTCTCTTACACTCGTGTGGTCAAGAAAAGCTTTGAGCACATTGCCACAGCCTCCTACTTCTTCTTTTGCATCTGTATTGCCTTCTGCAGCAAGTGCACGAGTTGATAAGAAGCCTGACACATCATCCAGTAGGTGCTGAAGAAACTGTAGAGAAGAGAAATCTCATCCAAAATGGACTCTAGATACATTGACCACACTCGAGCTAACATTCATATGCAAGTTTTGTTTTTTAACATGGCTAGCACGACAGGATGATGAAAATTATGCCGTTTTAGTTTTTAAAAGATAAATATGCATCGCTATTGACAAATGTGACTGAGTAGGTGATTAAAATGCTTCCTCATGGTTCTCGGGGACAAAAAGCTTACAGATCTAAGGGCATTGTCTTCATTCAGCAGCTTCCCTCCATCCAAATCTAGAACTGCCCGTTGCGCGAGGAGATACTTCTACAGGAGAAAATCACACGGCAATTACTAAAACATAATATGAGAACCAATATATTTATTTACTAGGAAAAGCAATATACCAACTTTATTGGAGACCTCAGTAGCTATTGCAAGAAACTTAATTTTAATTTAGCCACTCAACCTAAGCAAATTGTTTTTTCACCAAACTGTCTAACTAGAAATTGCTTTTAATATGACTTTAAAAGGTAAAGGTTTAATAAATACTATATGAACCAACAGATTAAAGATCGTCATGAATTATTATATATGAAAGAAGGGACAGTTTCATTCCTCTTCATGTTAAAGTTGATGGAAGTTATTGTAATTAACCAAAGACCAGCATCGTGGTCTACAACTGATGGACCGAAAAAGGTATGGTGACTGTGCGAGCCCCCGCGCGCGCGCAATGATGACTGTGCTGTGCCTGAAGTTTTGAAGAACTAAAATATAGATTTATGAATTTTAATAAAGGTGGACTTGTGGACTCATATTTTCCGCTGAAGCTATCACAGTGGAAATCCATTGCTCCTGCAATCAAACAAGATTACAATGAAGAAACCTACGCTGAATGATTATAAAGTCCATGCTAAAAAAGAAACATTCATAGAAAACTACCCGTATTTGGAAACAATACTTGCAATTAATTAAAATTCATAAATCTGTCTTTCAGTTCTTCAAAACTTATATATGGAAACGTAAGAATCAAGGGGGGCCTAAAGCAAGAAAACTGCTGGGTCTTAAGATTCAGCCGAAGTAAAATTCAAAGAAAAGAAAG
>MU091184.1:0-13986 GCA_014858505.1 Corymbia citriodora subsp. variegata
TTTGAATCATGAAGAAGTATCAACCCTTTCTTTGATTAACAAAACAAAGATGCGAAAATGTCAAAAATCGGAGATACTGAAAGGCAAAAGAAAGGAAATCCTTTTTTTAGCCATCGTGGATACTATTCATATCCTCTCCGTTTTGCCCCTCGCCTCTATGTTCTTTGGCGACCTGCCCGGTGCTATTCCACTGGCTGCGGTCACCGGAACAGGCTGATTTTTGGAGGAAATCTTCGTCTCCCCATATTCCTCCACTCTACCGGAGCATTTCTCACGGGTAAGCCTGAATCTCTTCTAATGACGAATCTGAGTTAGGGTTCTCCTGCGTCTGCAAATCTCTATATGAATGCTGGTTGTATGTCTTTGGGAAATGCTGGAATGACTAAGATTAGGCATGAACTGGCTGAATCATCCCTTGGGATGGGAGGAAGTAGGCCTCGTAGTAGGAGTCGGCTGGTGGGTCCTTTCCCCCATGCCCGTGGATGCCCTGAAATGGGCAAACGAATTGCCCCGTCAAAATTGGAAGCTGCGACTGATGCTGCCCAGATTAATGCTTCCAATCCTGCTTCTGTAGTCGTAGGGGAGGATAGCAGAACAAGCAGGACTCAAGGAGAACCAAGTCTGACCTCGCATTAGCCCTCAAGAGGGGTTAAGACACCCATTCCCCGCTCCTGGGCTTCTGTGGCCAAGACAGCCACCAAAGGATATAGCCTTTCCTTCATCCCTCCGGTGTTGGTAGATAATAAACCGGTTATCAATCTCAATGAGGAAGTGCTGGAAGCAACAGATCCCAAATGGTTTGAATGCATCGTAGGCTACTTTGTTGGGAAGAAATTGACTTTCAAAATGATAGAAGCTGCATTGAAGCATGTGTGGGGTCATCATTTGGTGGACATAATGGCAAATGACCAAGGATTTTATTTCTTTTATAACGAACTAGGAATTCCGGAGAAAAATCCTTAATGGGGGTCCTCTAACTATGGCCCGTGTTCCCTTAATTTTACAGCAATGGCACCCACTGCTTGACCTGAAGAAAGAAGACCACAAGGTAGTGCTGGTGTGGATCAAACTTAAGAATATACCATATGCTCTCTGGTCAGCCCCTACAATTAGCGCGATCACAAGTGCAATCAGGAAACCTTTATACATTGACCAAAGGACAGAATAGATGAGAATGATCTCGTTCACCAGGGTCTATGTTGAACTCTCTGCTAGTATTGATCGGATTGATTCGGTGGAAGTCATCTTAAATGGAGAGAGCCGAACTGTTGTTGTAGAATATGAGTGAAGACCCATCTCCTGTCAACACTGTAGTACATTTGGCCACAAGTGTACAAGCAATTTGAATCCCTCAGCTCAGATAGGCCAACTGTCACATCCCAAATCCTATAAGGACAAGGGGGTGACACGGCCGTCCTTCTTGCCCGAAGGACGCAGCCTCTAAGCTCCCAAAAGTCCCCTCAAGGCTATCGCTCTCGTACTACTCATCACTAGCCGAAAAACCTGAAAAGATTGGAAGAATAGAGGGGTGAGCAAACCACAGCTCAGTAAGTAACACATTTCTTCCAAGCAGATCGGGAAATTACTATGCACATTTACAATACCAATATAATCCACTTTGAACATAATATATATACGTACTACAAATATCTCAAGAAAATAACAAAGTAGGTATCAATGGTCGAATCCACTGGTTAATCTCATCATACACATGCCAAGGGTCCATCCCATTGGCTAAACTAGTCAAAACACGGGTCAATGGTCCATTCCACCGACCAAACTCAAATCAAATGTCAATGGTCCATTCCATTGACCAAACTCAGGCTCAAATGTCCAACCATTGTCATATTTAACGCCCGTGACAAGACGACCAAGATTCCCCCCTTGGTTAGGTCTCCACCTACTATAAGCCGGTGGCTCGGCCCACAAGGATATCCTAAACTAGTATGCGCATACCTACACACCCCTCAGGGGTTCACAGAGACATTGAGCATAAACCAACAATCACAAATCTCCAATAATCCACAATAGAATCATAATTCCTTTCACAATTCAAACACGTAATAATTATTGAAATGCTTCACATAAACCAGAAACTTTCCAAGGTCCTTTGATAAGGTTTCGCAAACCACTTTCAGGCAAATAACCCAACAAATGACAATTCCCTCATTTAAACAACAAACGGTAGTAAAAACCCGATCCTATTTTTATGCATCAAAGAATGCTATTTTTCAACTAATAGCATATATTACCCACAATATTCTTCAAATATGAGTTTAAAATACAAGGAAGAAATAGTGCCACTCACCTGGGAAGAGTCAAAAACCAACTAAGCCCTTATTTGAGTCGACATACTGAAATTCCTAACAATTAATTCAAAATGATATCAAAGACCGAGAAAAATGACATCCTAAATAATTATTTGGCTATCCTACGCCTATTTATCGATAACACGACACCTACATGCCCATGGAAAGCTCGCCTCAAAAGGAAACCTATTTTTATCCGCAAGACACGGACATGCACTCAACTTTGTCGCCCCATAACTTCCTCCACAAAAATCGGTTTCAAGCCAACTTATAGTCATTAGAAAGCCCTTTCGATGCACTACAACAATCCCATAACAGCCGCCTCAAAACCTCGCCAAAAACAGCAGAAAACCAGGCTCAAAGCTACTGTTCGCAACAGTGACAGACGCGCGCCGAACTTCAAAAATTTATTCCGGACAAACCGCAAGCTCAAATTCAATTCCACAAAATGCTATAGCTTCACAACATCCTAAATTATCATTCCCATAAAAATTTTCAGCTCAACTACTTGAAAATCTGACTTCGCCGCACCAATCTCCATAAACTCCGAATTTGAGCCCTAAACCAGAAAATGCTTCAATTGGAGAAATAAGAGGCACCTGTACTCACCGGGTGTTGCGTAAAATAGTCGAGTCAGCTTTGTGAGGCTTCCACAGCGCACACGTGCAAAACCCTCTCTTCTTTCCCTTTCTTCTTCTCTCCCCCTCTTCTCTTTCTTTCTTTCTATTCTGCTCGAGTCCCCCCTCCTTTCTTTTCCTTTTATATCATTTTCCTTTTCTTTTTCTTTTTTTCTGTTCTCCTCTCTCTCAGCTAACGCTTCCCCCTTTTTCCCTTTCTTTTTGACCATTCAACTCTTCTTTTTCTCTCTCTATATTTTTTTTTTTGACTGGGTCAAAGCCCATATATTACACCAACTGCAACCTTCATAAGATTGGGCCTTAGTTGTTGCCCCCTACTACGAGTTCCTTTGGCTTTCCTGTCCCTGCCCAGAATCCTCAAGGGGCAGTAAATTCTAAAACTGCGGGTCAGGGCCTGACTAGTATGAATCAGGCGACAAAATGGCAGCAGGTCAGACCCTCGAGAAAATCTCCAATCCATTGCCAAGATGGAGTCCCCCTAAAGACACCGAACACTTCTCAAGCTAACCCTTCCATTTCTCCTCAATCTAAAGATGCTCTGGACAGTATGGGCACGTCTGCCCCTCCTTCAATCCCTCTCAGTTGTAACTTGGTTATCCCCATCACTCTAACTAGGCCCTATTTGTCTGTGGATGGAAATCTAGAAGCCGGTAATCTAGGCAACTCAGATAAGGAGGACCCAGAAACAAGGTTGAAAGTCTCTCAAGAAAGCTCTCGTAAGGCAGGGGAAATAGACATCCCTCCTCCTCTGTTGGAGCCACTGAATGCTCTTGCTACAGAACCATCCTCCCCGCCTGGACAGACAGCAAAACAGATGGCCGGTCGGCACCGATCTGCCAAGAGGAGGTAAACTTCTCGGTTGCTAATTTTTTGTTCATATGCATTTTGGTTTTTGGAATATTAGGGGCCTTATGGACCCAACTAGACAATCAGAAATGAGGAACTTTGTTCTTTCAAACAATATTTGTTGTGTTGGCATTTTGGAAACCAAAGTCCCTATTGCCCAATTTGGGACCATCTCTTGTGGATTAATTTATGGATGGTTGTGGTTGTCAAATTATGAATATTCTGTTTGGGGACGCATTTGGGTAGGGAGGAACCCAAATTTGGTAGATTTGCGATTCAGCTCGTTACTTCTCAAATAATCCATGGAGCCGTTGAGTGTCTGAATTCAGGGACATCCCTCAACCTCTCAGTTGTATATGGTGAATACACTTTTGTATCCATAAGGCCTCTCTGGAATGACATCATTCAATTAAGTTCCACTCTCATGGATTGTCCATGGATGGTGGCAGGAGACTTCGATGCTATCCGTGATCCTTTGGATAGGCTAGGTAGTCCAGATACTCGGATTCCATCTTTTGATGAATTTAAGGAATGCCTTTCCCAAGCCGAGCTGGATGATCTATGGTATGTCGGCTTCCGTTTCACTTGGTTTTGCTCCTCTGGTGCCCGTAGAAAATAAAGGAAAATTGACCGTGTCCTTGTGAACAACAAATGGTGTATGGAGTTTTCATTCTCAGAGGCCTCCTTCTTAGCCCCTAGAATATCGGATCACACACCGATGCTAGTAAATATTCTGACTTCTCCACCCCCAAAAGAAAGCCTTTCAAGTTCTTCAACTTTTGGATGCACCATCTGGATTTTCTTGCTATTCTCTCTCAGTTGTGGGAATCCCACATTTCCAACACTCCCATGTTTCGGCTAGTTAGTAAGCTTAAACTACTAAAGGGCCACCTTAAGCAACTTAATAGAGATGCCTTCTGGAATGTATCCATGAGGGCTTCAACTGCCAAGAAAATCCTTCTTCAAACTCAAGAAGCTCTCCACTATGACCCCCACAATAGTTCTCTAGCGGAGGCTGAACGTGCCCAAGTTCGATCTTAATATGAACTCCGATCGAGTGAGGAATCTTTTTCAGACAAAAATTTCGAATCTGTTGGCTCAAGGAAGGTGATCAGAACACCAAATTCTTCTATCACTCAGTTAATTCTCATCATATGCACAACAGGATCATCTCTGTCATGGACAACTGGTGACAGACCTTGGGGATGCTCTGGCAACCTTTGTTAGGTACTTCCAAGAGATCTTGGCCCCAGCGAGCACTACTACTCAACCTTCCAATCGGGACCTCAAGGAAGTCCTCTATCTATACCTCAAGGAAGACCACGTATGTTCCCTATCCCATCCATTCCTTTCGTCGGAAGTCCAAGATGCTATGTTCTCCCTGGCTGGAGATAAAGCACTGGGACCTGATGGTTTCAATTCTGATTTTTTTAAACGGAATTAGGATAAGGTTGGCCCTTTGGTGGTAGATGCTATTCTAGATTTTCTCAATACAAAACGCTTATTAAGGGAAATAAACAATACTATCATAGCCTTGGTCCCCAAAGTCCCAAATGCCACTTCGGTCTCTAACTTTCGACCTATAGCATGTTATAACACAATATATAAGTGCATTACCAAGATTCTGTCTAACAGACTTGCAACTATCCTTCCTGCCATTATTAGTGTTGTCCAAATGGCTTTTGTTAAGGGAAGACGTATTAGGGACAACATTCTTCTTGCCCAAGAATTATTCAGCGGTTTCCACATGGATCCCTATCTCCCAAAATATGCCATCAAAGTTGATTTCCGGAAAGCTTATGACACACTTGATTGGGATTTTTTGGAGATGGCTCTTAAGGCATTCGGCTTTCCAACACACTTCATTAGATTAATCATGGTATGTGTTCGTACTCCCAAATTCTCAATTGCAATCAATGGTGAACTCCATGGATTCTTTTCTAACGGGTGAGGATTATGGCAAGGAGATCTCATATCACCTTATCTCTTTACACTGGCAATGGAGGTGTTTACTGGGATTCTTGATGCCCAAACTAGATGGGAGGAATTTCGTTATTTCTGGAGACGCAAGACCAGCCGCCTCTCTCATTTATTCTTTGTTGATGACATTTTTCTCTTCAGTGAAGCCAATCTAGCCTCGGTCAGGTGCCTGCAAAATGGCCTACACACATTCTCACTGTGGAGTGGCCTGATTCCAAATACTAACAAAAGTGAGATCTTCATCTCTGGTGGCTCACCGGAAGTCAGAGACTAGATCACCCTTTCTCTGGGATTCAGGATGGGTTCTCTTCCAATTCGCTATTTAGGTGTCCCAATTATCACCTCGAGGCTCAGCAAATCTAATTGCAGCACCCTGGTATGTCTTCTCACAGCTAGAGTTCAATCTTGGACTCACCGGTTTCAATCTTTTGCAGGCCGATTACAACTTATTAAATCTGTTATGCATGCCATTCAAGTATACTGGGCTTCCTTCTTTTGGCTACCATCCTCGGTAGTGGACTAGATTGAGCAAATTTGTCACCAGTTTCTCTGGAAGGGCCCTGGTCTTGGCCCAGGGGGGGCGAAAGTCTCTTGGGATGATGTTTGTCTTCCTAAAGAAGAGGGAGGTCTTGGAGTTCGTAGAATTCGAGACAGTAACAAAGTAGCCATGTTCAAGCATATTTGGACATTATTCACCAACAAAGAATCACTTTGGGTAAACGAATTCATGCCACGCACCTCAAGAGGAAAATTTCTGGATCGTAACTCCTCCAACATTTTGTTCATGAGCTTGGAAGAAACTGCTCAATTTCAGGAACGAAATCAAAATTTTATTCAAATGGAAGATAGGCAATGGGCCCTCCACCTCTCTATGATTCGACCCTTGGCTTTATATAGGTCCCCTCAACTCAATGTTTTCTGATAACTTTATCTATCAATCAAATTTTCCTCAACAGGCTAAGGTTGTAGATCTCTTCTCGCCGGGATTACCACTTCTTCATGAGCTATTAGCCTGGCAAATCATTCCATCAAGAGTTTTCTCTATTGCCTCCACATGGTCTACCATTCGCTGGAAAGCTAGCACAGTTCCATGGTCCTTCTTGTGTGAATAAAGCTATTGTCTCTCGACACCAATTCCACCTTTGGTTGATTACTAGAAATAGACTCCCCCCCCCCCCCCATGCAAGTAAGCCTCATGTCTTTTGGTAGAGTTCCTACTATGCTATGTGCTTTTTGCAATTCCATGCCCGATTCCATAGACCATCTATTTTTTGAATGCCATGTATCGAACACCCTCGCTGCATTTTGGGCTGCAACATGTAACCTATTTTGGCTCAACGCCTCCTAGTCGAATAATCTCCAATGGCCATGAGAACTCTTTCCGGTAAAGGATTTTGCAATGATATAGCTCGATTCTTGTTTGCGGCTCTTTGCTATGTGATTTGGAAGACCAGGAACACCATAACCTTTCATGCCCATACTTTGTTCATTCCATCTATGAAGCAGCACCTAGTCAAAGCCGTCAAGGACAAGTCTGCTGCTTTTAAATCTATTTTAGATACACCAAGTAATAGGAGAATCCAACATGGTCGGGGATCGATCCTGGAATTTTTGGTGCAAGTCCGTGTCCGGACTGAGATGTGGCCACCTAATGTTCGACTCTTGTATTGCTCTCATTAGCTGTATATTCCCCTTCCTGTAAACTCGGTACCCTCGCACTCAAGTGACATGTTGTCCTATTGAGTGCCTGTTGGTGCCGGGTTTCCCCCTTTTGTACAATGTTTGGCTGGAAATTATATACTACTTACCTTACCCAAAAAAAAAAAAAAAAAGAAAGGAAATTCTGCTGAGGAACATAGGCAGGATGTGAGTTAATGACCATTTGGCACGATGAATTAGTGCATCAATAATAGAATACGGCTCTCTCACTAAAAAATATGCAGGAGCGTGAGCTAATGACTCCATCTAGTGTGGATCGAGCAAGGGTTATTGCTATTCGTAAAAATGAATTTCTACTTCCAAGTATTGATTGTGGGAGTTTTATTCCAAACCCTTGCCGCGGATTGCACTATCAAGAAGCATATCCACGTAATAATTGATGGTCAACCCCCAAAAGCGGGCACTTCCAATCTTATTTACTTATTCAGAACACTTGTTCCATGTAAGTATCTAGGCGGCTTTTCTTAAGTAATTGTGGGAAGACCTTTCTGATTGAGACGCTTCTATTTGAAATCTTTAATAAAAAAAACTCCGAGTTAACCAAGATCGTCGTCTTGAATGTTGGAAGATATGTCTGAAGATATTGAGAATATATCAATTATAATTAAGTCAAGTTAGGATTAGATTTGATATACGTAGAATAGAATATATAATATTTCCTTCTTTATTGTCCTTTCCTTCACTATATATTGTTGCTTCTGTACATTGTTCAATACACAGAAAAATACATAAAATTGTTCTACAATTTTCTTCTCGCGTCAATTCTTTCTTGTCTTCCTTGAATTTTCCTATCTCCTTTCATGGTATCAAAGCCTTGTTAGCTCCTTATACAGCTTCCGCCTTGTGATTACCTACATTATATTCTTATTGCAACAAGAGAATTTAACCTGCAAAGTAAGGTTATTATCAGTGCAGGAATCAAATCTATCAAAAAAAAAGGAAATCAATTGAAGAAATGAACTTCTCACCATGGAGCAGAATCAACAGAGTCTTCTCCCTGCATTCGGTGATCAAGACACGCGAGCTCCAGAAGACTAGAACCCAACTTCAGAGGTTCGAGCCTAGGAACAAACCAATACGGCCCAACATGTCCAGTGGCAACTTTCCCAGGCTCAATCTAATCTGGGGCAACCCACTATGGGCCAACCCACTACGGGCCAGCCCACGGCGAGCCAACCTTACTAGTGGCTACCATTTCAGATGCAACCCTATCCATTATTTTTTGGGCCAAGCCTAAATGCATCATCGCCAGGGGTCCAAGGATACAACGTCCAGCCCAATGGAAGCCCACCAGCCGCAAACGAGGCAAGCCCATCCACCGGGCCGGGTTTTTCATATGTGGGTCATATGGGCGAGTCAGGTAATTCGAGCCTGGGTCTGAATCCCTACCCAGTTCCTCAACTTGGTTTCTTCCCATACCTGTTTGCCGCGACCAGCGGCCACCCGGAGCCCGGCGACCCGCTCTACACGTTAACGGCCGACGAACCAAAACTGCAAATCATCACACAGCAACTGTCCAAAGCCGACAACTACTCAAACTGGTCGCGGGAGTTCCAACGAGCACTAGTCACCAAGGACAAAGATGGGTTCATCGGCGGAACAGTTCCGTTTCTGTTCGACGAGCGAGCAGCACGACTATGGAGAAAATGCAATCAACTCGTCCGAACGTGGATCGAAAACCGCATCACCTCCGAAGTCACGGCCGGGCTACCCCCAACGGAGGATTCGAAAAAAATGTAGGAAAATATCAAAGAAATGTACGGTAAATTAGATCGGGTCAAGATTTTTTCATTAACCCAGCAACTCTCAAATCTGAAACAAGGGAACATGAGCATAACCACAACATTCAACAAACTCTCGGCTTTATGGAACAAACTGGAAGCAGTCAAAGAGAAGCTAGAAGGGCTAGACTCAACCTTACAACAGTATCGAAACATAAAGGATCGAGAAAAGGTGACCCGATTCCTCTTAATACTGAACGAATCTTACCAAGGTTTTCGTTCACAGATCCTAATGATGACGCCCATGCCGCTACTTGGATGGATTTACCAGCTCGCTATCCAGGAAGAGAACCAGCGCCTCGCCACCTCCGACCACCCAAATGCCGGAGAAGGGATGGCCCTCTCTGCTTATACGAGCGGAAACAGAGGGGCTACAACAAAGGGGCGGGGGGAGAGACAAAGTGAAACCCTAGGGTTTGTCTCCGCTAAAGAGAGAAAAAGGAGGATGGACGGCCTAGATTTGATGAGAGATCCGACGGCTCACGACAACATCATCCACTGACTAGATCGAACGGCACATATTCGTCCCCTGCATCTGGAACGGACGTCCCATACGCAATCGCCCTATTTGGATCGGACGGCGCTCGTGGTATTCGATCGTCCGTAGGATCGAACGGTCCTCATGGAGCCACGATGGCACTGGCCTTTAAATTATCCAAAGGTCTTCCTTTTTCCACATCATCAAGGGGTAATTTTAAAGAAAAAAGAAAATTATACTACGATTATTGTCGACGTCCACATCATACAATCAATAATTACTGGAAATTGCATGGCAAACCTGGAGAAAAAGGAAAAAGGGATCTTTCGACAGTTTTACAGGTCACAGGTCAACATCCAGATAGATTGCGTCCAACAATTAATGATGACTAGTATCAAGAACTTCTGAAGGCCTTAAAGAGGTTGGACACTTTTGATAAGAGCAGGAGTTTTACAGGTACTTCATATTGCTTGATGAATTCAATTTCCAAGGATGCATGGATAATAGATTTCAAAGCTAGTGACCACATTGTCTGCAATAAAAATTTCTTTTCAAAAATCGAAAAATTGCACTTACCAATTTCAGTGCAACTTCTGAATGGAAACACCACACATGTCATGATGACTGGCATAATTGATTTTGGTCCACTCATTACACTTCGAAATGTGCTCTATGTTCCAAATTTCCAATTCAATCTCATATCAATTTCTCGAGCTTGTGAGAAAAATTCTTGTCAAATCCTATTCAATTCTGATAATTGTTTCTTTCAGGCCCTTTCAACTAGGAAACTGATGGGCTTGGGTAGTGTCTCGCAAGGGCTATATTTATGGATCAATTTTCCTAGTGATTTCAAATTATCTTATGTTGAATTGAATAAAAAATCATTGTGTAACACTACTACCAATGATAAAATTTCCCTTAGTCATCAAAGATTGGGTCATACTACCTCTTTTCCTTATCCACAATGCCCTATTTGCCCCTTAGCAAAGCAAACTCGTGCACCTTTTCCAAATAGCACTTCTTGCACTACAAGTCTTTTTTCTTTGATTCATGTCGATGTTTGGGGGCCATATCACACACCACATCGTGATGGCTCGCGTTTTTTCCTCACAATAGTAGATGACTTCTCACGTGCTACTTGGGTATTTCTCATACAATCTAAAAGTCAAGTTCTATCCCACTTGAGAACGTTCTTTACTTTATCCAAAAATCGATTTGGAAAATTTGTGCAACGCATTCGTACTGATAATGGCAAAGAATTTTTCAATAGTGAATGCATGTCCTTGTTTTCTTCCAATGGGATTCTACATGAGAGTTCATGTGTCTATACCCCACAACAGAATGAAATTGTAGAGCGTAAACATCGTCATTTATTAGAAGTAGCACATGCCCTTAAATTTCAAGCTTCTATTCCTGAAATTTTTTTGGGAAACTATGTGGTCACAACTGCTTATCTCATCAATCGCATGCCAAGTCGTATTCTTGATGGGAAGACACCTTTTGAAATGTTCTATGGAAAGAAACCCGAACTTCAACATTTGCGGGTATTCGGTTGCCTATGCTACATGACTACAGTGGGGCCTCAGGATAAGATGAGTCCCCAAGCTCATAGATGTATATTCATGGGGTATCCGAACCTAAAGAAAGGATATCGGATCTATGAACCATCCACTGGGGATTTCTTTATAAGCAGGGATGTTACTTTCCATGAAGATATATTTCCTTTTCGTGAAGAATTATCCTCTTCTCAAGAATTGGATCTGAATACAAATACATATCGTTTCCTTTCTGAAGAGGACTTATCCTCTGGACAATCCTACATTATTGCACCTACCGAGCATCGACCAGAAGCTACTACACCATTATCTGACAAGACTTCTACACCAACAACAGCTGTGGATCAATCAAATATGCAAGAATATGCAATAAATGAGGAAGAATCCAATATTTCTCCAGAGACAATTCCTTCGACCACTGAGGATACACCCAGGAATGAGGAATCCATTACCATTCCACAGCAGGTTGCACCTCGATGATCCGGGTGTATTAGCCATCCACCTACGTGGACGAGAGATTATGTTTGTGCTTCTTCAAACTTATCAAGTACTCGTTATCCTATTAATCGTATGTATCTTTCCATCGGTTGTCATCAGACCACATGTGTTGCATTAGTTAGGTATCTGAGGAGCAAGAACCAACCCATTATTATGAAGTAGCAAAAGATCCGCAATGGTAGAAAGCTATGGAGAATGAACTCCATACCCTGATGGAAAATCATACATGGGACATTATCTCATTACCCTCTCATCGTAAACCAATTGGTTGCAAGTGGGTGTACAAGATTAAGTACAAGGCAGATGGCTCTATCGAAAGACATAAAGCTCGATTAGTGGCCAAAAGTTTTACTCAATGAAAAGGTTTTGATTATCATTAAACATTTTCCCTGGTGGCAAAGGATGTTACGGTCCGCACTTTTCTGTCAATTGCAGCATGTCGTGATTGGTCTCTATACCAAATGGATGTCAACAATGCATTCCTCCATAGTGACTTAGATAAAGAAATCTATATGGAGCTTCCACCGGGTTTACGGAGATAGGGGGAGTCCAAGGTATGTCGCCTCCATAAATCCCTATATGGTCTCAAACAAGCATCACGCCAATAGTACGCCAAGTTCACCAATGTACTCACTGCTGCAGGATTCAAACAGTCCAAACATGATTATGCTCTCTTCACATGGACAAAAGGTATGTCATCCATTTACTTGATGATATATGTTGATGACATACTCATTATGGGAAATGATGAACCTGCTGTAAGAATACTCAAGGAATATTTGCATTATGCTTTCCATATTAAAGACTTAGGGTCACCGAAATATTTTCTTGGAATTGAGATAGCTCGTTCAGACCAAGGGATTTCTCTTAGCCAACGAAAATATGTACTGAAAATTATATAAGAAGCAGGTCTATCAGGATGTAAACCAACAGTTATTCCCATTGAACAAAATGTGAAGTTGACTACAGCTGAATATGATGTGGGACTCAAACCTAAAATTGATGATCCGTTGCTCAAGGACCCATCAATTTATCAGCAATTAGTTAGCAAACTCATTTATCTCACCATGACTAGACCAGACATTTGTTATGCAGTTCAAACCCTGAGTCAATTCATGCATAATCCTAAACAGTCTCATATGAATGCTGCTTTGAAGGTTGTGAGGTATTTGAAGAAATGCCCAGGACTAGGGATTCTACTTTCTCGCAAGTGCAATATGGAAATGACAACTTATTGCGACTCAGACTATGCAACTTGCCCTATGAGTCGAAGATCTATCTTCGGTTTCTACATTAAACTTGGAGACTCATTGCTTTCATGGAAAATGAAGAAACAGTCCACTGTGTCTATATCATCCACTGAAGTTGAATATCGATCCATGGCCAAAACTGTTTGTGAAGTAATTTGGCTATGAGGATTACTCTCGGACCTTGGAATACAAGTTAAGGGATCAACCTTATTGTTTTGTGACAATGATTCTGTGCTCAAGCTTGCAGCGAATCCTGTATCACATGAAAAAACGAAGCACATAGAAGTTGATTGTCATTTCACCAGAGAGAAGATCCAAGGCATAATTGAAGCAAGAGGAATCAGAACCACTGAACAACCAGCAGATATATTCACCAAACATTTATGTCAAAGGAAGCATACATATCTCCTGAGCAAGCTTGGTGTATTAGACATATACAAGCCACCAGCTTGAGGGGGAGTGTTGGAAGATATGTCTGAAGATATCGAGAATATATCAATTATAATTAAGTCAAGTTAGGAATAGATTTGATATACATAGAATAGAGCATATAATATTTCCTTCTTTATTGTCCTTTCCTTCACTATATATTGTTGCTTTTGTACATTGTTCAATACACAGAAAAATACAGAAAATTGTTCTACAATTTTCTTCTCGTGTCAATTCTTCCTTGTCTTCCTTGAATTTCCCTATCTCCTTTCATTGAAAACTCTCCTATAAAAGAATTTGACAATTGATGGCATTTTACGAAAGCCGACAATTTCTTGAATGACATTCAAAGTCTTCATGCTTTCTCTTGATTTATTACACTTTCCAATTGGTTTGCTCAATGCAATCTTCGAACTCTTTTTAAATGGTGATTTTGAATGGTATATCGAAGCATACGCAGATTTGTAACCTCAGAGCCTCCCCCTCCGCAAGTGACCACAGT
>MU091185.1:0-13969 GCA_014858505.1 Corymbia citriodora subsp. variegata
TCGGAGAAGAAGGCAAAGCAACTCTTTCTCACTACGAGATCTTGCATCAAGTCCCCTCTGGACCTAGTCCTTAGGTAAATCCTAGCATCGAAGAAAAAAGCAAAGCAACCCATTCTCACTACAAGATCTTGCGTTAATTCCCCTCTGGGCCTAATCCTTAAGGAAATCCTGGTGTCAAAGAAGAAGGCAAAGCAACCCATTTGCACTACTAGATCTTGCATGATGTCCCCTCTGGACCTAATCCCATTGGAAATAGGGGCTTGTCACGGCCATTGCGTAATAAAGTCCGCCATCCAGTGAATTTTTTGAAGCAATTATTGTAATCATTCAATAAATTCACCAAAAGAATAAAGTTGTTGTGAATTTAGTTGCATGTTAATTTATCTTACCTCCTTTGATCTACATTTTTTTCATAAGTATGCTAGAAGTTGTAAAACTTGTCGCGAAAGAGTAATTAAGTTTTAAAACTTCCAAAAATATAAATTGAGTTATAAAAATTGTTAAATTTGTGTAATTGAATCATTTCACTAACTTTGTCCAACTTAACTAATAGAAAATGATAACATGGCTCTTTTTATTATTTTCTCTCTCTTATGTTGCTTTGACATCACTAAAACATGAAATGTAAGGCTAAAAAAATGTTTTTGTCCAAAGCTTTTTTTAACCCAAAGTTTGGTTAAATTAGATTAAAAGATAAAGGCTAAATTATAAAGAAAGAATACAAAAATAAACAAAAAGAATCGGCATTTTTACGACAGAGTATTCTTGGGTGTATCTCACGTCAAGTGTCATTTAAATTATATGGCTTTTCTTCCCATTCTGAGTGCAATTAACTTCATAAGATGGAAAAGCTTAGGTAGTTTTTGAGAACTTAATGCCTATTCGATTTATCAGCAATTCGGCGATGGGCAATGAGACAGAGCTAATGGACTTTAGCAGAAGGGATTTGCACTTTTAGGGACGATTCCGTCTATCATGTGTTGTTTCCTTTAAGGATAATATCACGAAAACTTTAAATTTGTAATTCTATAGTAAATTTACCGTAAACTATTTTACTCCAAACTAATATACTTGTAATAAATTTACCTTCCATTAGTTTCTGTTAAATTTTACCGTCAAATTACTAAGTTAGATTACACGCGGCAGTTGATGGGTATACTGGTTTGGGGTGTTATCCTCCATTTGTCATAGTTGAACTAGTTTGTGGATTTTTGTTGTATTAATCCAATTTAACATAATTTAACGAAAGGTAAATTTATAACAAAAATGTACCAATTTGGAGTTTTTTGGGTCAAAAAAATTAGATTAAATTTATCACAGCTATATCAATGTAGGATTTTTTGCAGTCAAATAATTAGTTTTAGATAAATTTGTCATAAGTTATCAATTTGGAATTTTTTGTGCAATTAACCCCCTTTTTATTAGCATTCATATCTTGCTATATAGTTTTTCAATGTGATTTTCGTTTCCTAATTCAATAGTTTTCCAATGTAACAAGAATGTATGAGAAGATTTCTTTCTAATCGCCACAACAAAGCCAAATTGCTTGCATGGCTATGTGAAGTTTTCATTGTGTCCGTCGGTGCAGTCGGTTGATATGTAATGCTTCTCGGTTTCTTACTTGGTGTTGTATCTCATTGTAACTTAACAAAAACACTCAGATTACAATAGCAGTGAGTAAGATTTTAGCTCATATACATCCTTCATTTTGATCCCCTTTCGCAGCTTTAGCGTACATCTAATTAGAGAATCCATGATTCTAGAGCTTACAAACATTTGTTGAACAAACTATTAACCAAAAGATGCAAAGTCACTCCATAGATTTAAAGCGAATGATATCTTGAAAAACTTTAAACTAATACACTTCCAAACCGAGACACCTAATTGCCCTAGGAAAGAGATGCTAAATTTCCGATCAAGAATCAACTTTCAGTAAATGAGGAGCCAAATTTCCGATATTTAATGCTTCTCAATTTTCTGGTTTTTGTGCTCTTCTTCCTTGGATGGATATTTGGATCTCGGTAAATGAGGAGGCAAATTTCCAATCAAGAATTGAGAGCCAAGAAATCAGGTGAATAAGAAGGCAAGAAATTTGACAAAAGGTCCTCATTTACCAAAATCTGAATATCCATCCAAGCAAGAATGGTTGGCCAGAATTCCCACTTTCCTTGTATAACCAATCAAATTGATCCTCTCTTGCATTCCTTTTATATTTCATTTTCGGCAAAGCGTGACACATTTTCCTTTTTTTGTTTTACTTTCTTCCTTTATTTTACCCAAATTTTCCTCTGCTTGGCTATCGATTCTAGAAACAAATCGGTTTCAAAAAAAATAAATCTAGAAATAAATCTAGCACTCTAACACTGTTGAATAATTCGTGCTAATTTGCATCAATTGATTGTAGAAACATATCGGTTTCAAAAAAAAAAATTAGAGACAAATCTAGCACTGTAACAGCACGTGTGTAATGTCTTAATGAGCAATATAGAGATGGCATCCTTGTCAATAGAATTCGCACCTATAAATAGCAATACTAGAGAAAGAGTCATGCATATACTTTAGAGAGAAAAATATTAGGCAAAAAGAAGAAAGAAACAATGGCAAGAGCTAATCTAAAATCCTCATGGAGGATCCTTCTCATGCTCATTTTAGCTTTTGGCCTAGCTTCTCTCCCTGCAACAAAGGCGAGACACTTAGGCACGCAAGGCCATGCCGGCGAAGCAACCCAATCTCACTATGAGATCTTGCGCCGAGTCCCTGGTGGACCTAATCCCCCGGAAAGTCCCCCTCTTAGTGAAGAAGGCAAAGCAACCCAATCTCACTACGAGATCTTGCGCCGAGTCCCTGGTGGACCTAATCCCCCGGAAAGTCCCCCCGTTAGTGAAGAAGGCGAAGCAACCCAATCTCACTACAAGATCTTGCGCCGAGTCCCTGGTGGACCTAATCCCCCGGAAAGTCCCCCTCTTAGTGAAGAAGGCAAAGCAACCCAATCTCACTACGAGATCTTGCGCCGAGTCCCCGGTGGACCTAATCCCCCGGAAAGTCCCCCCGTTAGTGAAGAAGGCGAAGCAACCCAATCTCACTATGAGATCTTGCGCCGAGTCCCTAGTGGACCTAATCCCCCGGAAAGTCCCCCTCTTAGTGAAGAAGGCGAAGCAACCCATTCTCACTATGAGATCTTGCATGACGTCCCCGGTGGACCTAGTCCCATTGGAAATTGAGGCTTGTCATAGCCATGGCATAATTAAGTTTGCCATCTAGTGAATTTTTTGAAGCAATTACTTGTAATTATTCAACAAATTCACTGTTAGAATAAAGCTGTTGTGGATTTTTATCTTACTTCCTTTTGATCTACATTTTATTTGGATTAGTGTGCTATAAGTCTTAAAACTTATTATGAAAGCATAGCTAATTTCTAAAATTTGTCAAATATTTGTAATTAATTCATTTTGCTGACTTTGTCCAACATGACTAACTGAAAATGTCAATGTGATTCATTTTTATTATTTCCAATCTCCTATGTTATGACATCCACAATTGGAACCCCTATCTTGGACGCAAGGAATGATCCAAAGTATCAATGTGCACATAGCATAAATAGACCATGAATTGATTCAAGGATTGTTCTTGAGTCAACTATCTAATTAGGAAACGCCATTAAAGATTGAAATGCGTTGACTAGAGAATTCAACCATGGAAAGACAGCTCAACCATAAGGATTGATAAGGAATAATCTTACATCGTCACGAGTCAATTAGTGAATTATTATAGATCAGTTGGCATAAGTATATATAGTCAAATTGTAAGTGATTCCGCATGGTTATAATACTAATTACTTGGATGGATATTTGGATCTTGGTAAATGAGGAGCCAAATTTTCAATCAAGAATCGAGAGCCAAGAAATCAGGTGAATAAGAAGGCAAGAAATTTGATAAAAGGTCCTCATTTACTGAAATCCGAATATCCATCCAAGCAAGAATGGCTGGCCAGAATTCCCACATTCCTCGTATAACCAATCAAATTGATCCTCTCTTGCTTTCCTTTTATATTTCATTTTCGGCAAAGCGTGACACATTTTCCTTTTTTTTGTTTTACTTTCTTTATTTTACCCAAAATTTCCTCTGCTGGCTTTCTTAATCTTTCAGTGGAGGAAGTGCTTCCTGATTTGTCACCTTGAATTAAGGCTTGAAACCATTTTTGATTTCTACTCATATTGCCGTGGATATGTCCAAATTCACTCACCATGATTCCACGGCCAGCATTATTTCCTTAATTATTTTCCTCAGTTTCCTCTCAAGTCTCAATCCTGGCCATTTCACAGCTTACTAATTGGAGGAGCACTAACTTCTGCAAATATCTTAATTCTTTCTCTCACTTAATCCCTTTATTAGTTAATTTTTTTTCTTCCCATCTTCACTCGGTATCTTGCCAAAATTTTATCCATCTCGCTCCCTTGCCAACCGTACTTTTAAAAATGTGAATCTTTTAATTGTGGAAGAAAATTCAACCGATTCCTCCTCTTAATTTCGAGCACGTCCCCGCAAGCACGGTCCTCTCAAGATCATGATGTGCGATCTAGCCATTATCCACTATATTCCATTCCTCGTTGGCAAATTTAGATTCGAATTCAAGTTGCCACATCGAAACCTCCAACTCAAATTGCGACATGGACCAATTCAATATTTTCGCTTAAATATGTCGATTTCAATTTGGTAACAATCGATAAGAAAGATTCCACACATGATTTTCCATAGTATTTTCACACAAGTAATGTCATAACGAGCAACATAGAGATGCCATCCTTCTTAATAGAATTCACATCTATAAATAGCGATACTAGAGCAAGAGTCATGTATATACCTTAGGGAAAAAAATTTAGGAAACAATGGTTAGAGCTAATCTAAAATGCTCATGGATGACCATCATCATGCTCATTTCTCTCCCGGCAACAAAGGCGAGAGACCTGGGCGCACAAGGCCATGCTAGCATAGGCCATACCGGCGTCAAAGAAGAGGGCAAAGCAACGCATTCGTTCTACCAGATCTTGCGTGACATCCCCCCCGGACCGGATCCCATTCATCATGGTGTGCGCCATGCTAGCATCAGAGAAGAAGGCCATACCGGCGTCAAAGAAGAGGGCAAAGAATCGCATTCGTTCTACCAGATCTTGCGTGACGACCCCCCCCCAGGACCGGATCCCATTCATCATGGTGTGCGCCATGCTAGCATCAGAGAAGAAGGCCATACCGGCGTCAAAGAAGAGGGCAAAGCAACGCATTCGTTCTACCAGATCTTGCGTGACACCCCCCCTGGACCGGATCCCATTCATCATTGAGCCTTGTCACAGCCATTGCACAATTAAGTCTACCTTCTAGTGATTTTTTTTCGGCAATTACTTGTAATTGTTCGATAAATCCATCGATAGAATAAAGTTGTTTCAGATTTAGTTGCAAGTTAATTTATCTTACCTCCTTTTGATTTACTTTTTTTTGGATAGTGTGCAAGATATCTTAAAACTTGTCATGAAAGTACAATTAAATCATAAAACTTGTCGAATTTGTGTAATTAAATCATTTTACTAACTCTGTCCAACTAACTAACTAAAAATGTTGGCGTGACTCTTTTTAATTTTTTTTTCTCTCTCTTATGTTGCTTTGACGTCATTAAAACATGAAAATTAAGGCTAAAAGGATTTTTTGTCCAAATCTATGTTTTTCGACCCAAAGCTATTTTAAATTAGATCAAAAGATAAAGGATAATTTTTAAAATACAAAAATGGCATTTTTACAACTAAGAGTAATATTGGACATATCAGACGTGGAGTGTCATTTGAACTATTTGACTTTTCCTACTCTTACTACAATTAACTTTCATAACAGAGAAAAGCTTGGGTAGTTTTTGAGAGCTCGATGCCTATTTGATTCATCAACAACTCGACGGCAGTAGACAATTCTACCTATCAAGTGTTGTTTTCTTTAGGGTCAATATCACGAAAAACTCAAAACTTATACACTTGTGATAAATTTACTTCAAATTAATTTCTTGACCAAAAGAAATTCTCAAATTGATATACCGATGACAAATTTACCTTTCTTTAGAATCCGTTAAATTTTACCATCAAATTACTAAATTGGATAACACGTGTCAGTTAATAGACGTATCAATTTGGGATTTTACCCACTATTTGTCATAATTATGCCAGCTTATATTTTTTGTGATATTAATTCAATTTTAAAAAAATTAATAGAAGGTGAATTTGTTACAACGTTTTTGGATTTTTTATGGTCAAAAAATTAGTCTGGAATAAATTTATCACATGTGTACTAGTTAAGCAGGTTTTTGCTTCTCAAAATATTAATTTGAAGTAATTTGTCAAAAGTGTATCAATTTGAGATTTTCGATCATATTAATCCATTATTTTATTAGTGTTCATATCTTGCTATTTAGATTTTCCTTGTGATTTTCATTTCCGAATTCAATAGTTTTCAAATGTATTAAGAATGTAAGAAGATCTCTTTCTTATGGCAACAACAAAGCCAAGTTGCTCGCATGGCCATGTGAAGTATTCATTGTCTCCATCGGTGTAGCCAGTTGATATGGAATGCTTCTAACTTTCTTACTTGGAGTTGTATCACATTTTAACTTAACAAAGCACTCAAATTACAAGAATAGTGACTAGGATCTTAGCTCGTATACATCCTTCGAAACTTTGGTCCCCTTTCGCAACTTTATTTTACATCCAATTAGAGAATCCGTGGAACAAGAGCTTACGAACATTTGTTAGAACAAACTATTATCAGGAGATGTAAAGTCACTCAACGCATTCATTGTGTCCGTTAGTGTAGCCAGTTGATATGTAATGCTTCTCGGTTTCTTACTTGGTGTTGTATCCCATTGTAACTTAACAAAAAAACTCAGATTACAATAACAGTGAGTAAAATTTTAGCTCTATGCATCCTTCACTTTGATCCCCTTTCGCAGCTTTAGCGTACATCTAATTAGAGAATCCATGGTACTAGAGGTTACGAACATTTGTTGAACAAACTATTAACCAAAAGATGCAAAGTCACTCCATAGATTAAAAGGGAACAATATCTCAAAAAACTTTAAACTAATACACTTCCAAACCGAGACACCTAATTGCGCTAGGAAAGAGACGCTAAATTTCCAATCAAGAATCAACTTTCAGTAAATGAGGAGCCAAATTTCCGATATGTAATGCTTCTCAATTTTCTGGTTTTTGTGCTCTTCTTGCTTGGATGGATATTTGGATCTCGGTAAATGAGGAGCCAAATTTCCAATCAAGAATCGAGAGCCAAGGAATCAGGTGAATAAAAAGGTAAGAAATTTGATAAAAGGTCCTCATTTACCGAAATCCGAATATCCATCCAAGCAAAAATGGCTGGTCAGAATTCCCACCTTCCTCATATAACCAATCAAATTGATCCTCTCTTGCTTTCCTTTTATATTTCATTTTCGGCAAAGCGTGACGCATTTTCCTTTTTTGTTTTCCTTTCTTCCTTTATTTTACCCAAATTTTCCTCTGCTTGGCTTTCTTAATCTTTCAGTGGAGGAAGTGCTTCCTGATTTATCACCTTGAATTAAGGCTTGAATCCATTTTTGATTTCCACTCATATTGCCGTGGATATGTCCAAATTCACTCACCATGATTCCACGGCCAGCATTATTTCCTTAATTATTTTCCTCAATTTCCTCTCAATCCTGGCCATTTCACAGCTTACTAATTGGAGGAGCACTAACTTCTGCAAATATCTTAATTCTTTCTCTCACCTAATCCCTTTATTAGTTAATTTCTTTTCTTCCCATCTTCACTCGGTATCTCGCCAAAATTTTATCCATCTCGCTCCCTTACCAGCCGTACTTTTAAAAATGTGAATCTTTTAATTGTGGAAGAAAATTCCACCGATTCCTCCTCTTAGTTTCAAGCACGCCCTCGCAAGTGCGATCTAGCCATTATCCACTATCTTCCATTCCTCGTTGGCAAACTTAGACTCGAATTCAAGTTGCCACATCGAAAACTCCAACTCGAATTGCGACATGGATCAATTCAATCAATTCAAGATTTTCGCTTAAATATGTCAATTTCAATTTGGCGACAATCGATAAGAAGATTCCACACATGATTTCCATAGTATTTTGCATCCCATGCAAATGAGCACTATGCAATATTCGATCCATAATCAAAATTTACATATCAACATATACTAATATTGAGAAAAGGGAAGATACCACAAAAACCATTAAATTATGCAATGTAAAATCAGTACTTCTATTAAAAGAATCACAATGTTTGACTATGGGGATTATATAAATTCTTCCTCTCTGCATGATAGTCCAGTTATTAGGTTTGGCTTTCTAATATATTATTGTCGTGACCTAAAAAATTTTTTAGGTCGCGACAACTATCTTGCTCTACCCTAGTTTATTCTGCACATACATTCATCCTATTAGTCAAAGTTCATATGTCATTTCTAATCCAACTTGAACGTGAGAGAGTATGTTGCAATATGCCACATTACTTGACTTGATTATTTATTTATATGCAGTCTCTCTTAACATAATAGTTTAAACTTTTTGGTTGGATTTTTTTACAACCTCAAATGTCTCGCCCTAACCCTAAGGTACGCAGCAAGCCATGATCACTATGGTCAAAAAGTGCAACATCCCATGACATGTTACCAACCATTCTTTTTATCTTTTAATTATGCAAATGCAGAAATGCAATATTTAATCACTCGATCTAAAAAGCAGTAGCAGGAACAGCCACAAAGACAAACAACACAAAAATGACCTTGCCATTTTATTTATTTATTGGTTGACCCTTTGGAATAGATATATGTACAATCCTATAGGTGAGCACTGTTTTGACTGCCATAAAGGGGGCAAAAGGGCCAATCTACTTCATCTTAAAAGGGGCCGAAGTCTGATCAGTCTAAAAAGTTAGCAATTAAGGGCATCCATAGGGGCTGGTGAGGTAGATGGATGGTGACTTCAAGCCATGCTCCGACATATCAGAATCCAACGAGTACACTTGGTTCGGTTGGGGCTCGAGGCCCTCCATGGCTCTGTTGGGAGGGTCAATGTCCATAGGGTCCCAAATCTCATGACCAAGGCCATCAGTATGCAGGCCATCAAACCCATGCAGGGGACAGAATAGTTAATCCCCATCCCTAGCAAACCGCACCTAGAACATATAAGGCACTTAGAATGTTAGCCACTCATCCACCCACAATGTGGACACATGATGCTCATATAAATGTGAACTATCAAGGAAGTGATGATGCGTGACAATGGTGTCCCAATCTCGAGGGACTCCAAAGTGCGTGGGGTGCTGTGCCATGCTAGAGACCGGAAATGGTTAAGCCACACTGACAATGGTGTCCCAATCTCGAGGGACTCCAAAGTGCATGGGGTGATGTGCCATGCTAGAGACCGGAAATGGTTAAGCCACAACAAGTGAGATAAAATCTCAATGAGTCAAAGTCCTAAGCTTTGGTTAGCAAATCAATTTGTCTCAGGAATATCTAATAGGTGCATTCATCATAATAGCAACCGACGGTCAAATTAATTCGCAAGTAACCTTACATCGCAACTGCACATATCCTGCATGATACAACTCGAACACGCTAGATATAAGGCAACAAGTATTCACATAATCAAAACACAATACATAATATCTTATACAAAAATAGTCATGTATGTTCCAATTATTACGACCTTTAGGATCACGGCACAACCCAAAAATTGACAGTCTTCTGGGATGATCAAGCATCATCCCACCCCATTAGCCATGGCATCATTTGATCTCCTGCCATAGACGACATTCTTATATGGAACATCGGTCCAACCTCAACCGTGACTCAGCATTTAGTAAACCATTGGGCATCCGATAAATTAGGCATCCTCTCCCCAAATTCCAATTGGGTGACAAGTTCATTTTAATATGTCAGAGTTTTCCATCATTTTATTTTCAAGGCATACATAATTAAGCCAATATGGGACATGCATAAAATCAGCATATAAACCATCCAATAACCCACATAATATCCATGTATCGCCTTATTGTGATAGACTAATAGTTAATTATAAATAATTAACATAAATTAGATTTAACCATAATTAATTAATACCAAAGGAATTTATCATAATTAATTATTACTAAAATAATTAATTAACACAAAGAACTCGTAATTAATTATTATTGTAATAATTAATTATCACTAAAAATAATTAATCATAATTAATTATTGCTAAAATAATTAAGTATAATTAATTATTGATAAATCAGAATTAACCATTTAATTAGCACAAATCGCCGTTAAGCTATAGTTAACTAATGCTAAGCATGATTAATGAAATTAACCATAATTAAACTTAATTAACTATATTAACCACCTAATTCAGATTAATTATAAACTAATATGTCCCTAATCGAGATTAACATACTAATCAAGAGATTAGTGCATTAACTCACGGGTTCGTGGCAGTGACATCACGGACACGACGGAGGCAGCAAGGGGATGCACGGGTACCTCTGGCCCGTTGAGGTGAGGCGGCGCGGAAACGGGTCTCTACGGGGGTGAGGTTCGGCAAAGAGGAAAACCGAGGGAGAGAGGGACGGCAGCAGCACGGGCTGCTCGGACGAGCGTCGGCGGCTCACGGCGATCAGATGAGAGGCGGGAGGCGGCTCCGGACGGCAACTGGTGAAGCGGTGGTGGGGTTCTGTCCTGGTGAGGACTCGAGAGAGAATTCCAAGAGAGAGTGAGGCGCGACTGGGTGCGGGTCGGGGCAGTTCGGCGAGGCTCGCGGGCGGTCCGGCAGTGGCACAAGGGCGGAGGTATGGTAACTGGCTTGGCCCGGCGAGGAAACCAGAGAGAGAGAGAATGAGGAGCGGCTGCAGTGGAGGTGACTCGCGGGCGGTGGCACGGTGGTGGACGAGTGGCGCCGCGCAGTGGTTCGGATGTGCTGCGGGATGGCTTGGGTTGAGCTGTGGTGGGTGGTGCAGCCGAATCAACGCAGCACCGAGGAAAGAAAAGAAAAACCAGAGGAGAAGGAGAAGGAGAAGGGAAAAAGAGAAGAAGAGCAGAAGAGGGAGAGGCGCGGGAGGGGGAGAAGCCACGCCGAAGAGAGAGAGGAGGGACGTGCCAAAATTTTAGTGCCCACCCTCCCATCAAGCATGGGTTTCAATCCCATTTTGTCCTTTGTGAGTTAATGCTAGGGGCATTTTGGTCATTTCAATTTTTTTAGCACTAAGCTTCCCAATTTGCCCTCAAGTCAAAAATCAAGTAACGGCCATTTTCATCTTTTTCTTTCCTTTTTTTCTATTTTTTCCCTTTGCTTGTTTTTCCTTCTCCTCTAACGGCAAAGGGAAGCCACCAAAGTTGGCCCTTCGGTGAGGGCGGCCCTTGCTATGGCCCTGGCCTAGGCAAGCGAGGGCCGCCCTCCCCAGGCCAAGGCAAGGGTAACCCTCACCAAATTTGGTGAGGACAGCCCTCGTTGTTGCCCTCACTTGGGTCTAGAGGCGAGGTCCAAAGTTGGCCCTTCGGTGAAGGCGGCCCTTGCTATGGCCCTGGCCTAGGCAAGCGAGGGCCGCCCTTCCTAGGCCAAGGCAAGGGTAACCATCACCAAATTTGGTGAGGACAGCCCTCGTTGTTGCCCTCACCTGGGTCTAGAGGCCCTCGCCCTCGCCCTTGCCTGACCCAGGCAAGGGCAACCCTCGCCGTCACCATTACCTAGGCAAGCAAGGGCAACCCTCACTAGATCCGGCAAAGGTGAGCCTCCCTTGGGTCAGGCAAGGGAAACTCTCGCCAAATCCGATGAGGGCGACCCTCACCATTGCCCTGGCCTAGGCAGTCAAAGGAAACCCTCACTAGATCCAATGGGGGCCGCCCTTGCCCACCTAGGCAAGGGCAACCCTTGACGAATGCCAACGAGGGCCGCCGAATCTAGGGAGGGCAGCCCCCACCTAAGTCAAACAAAGGCCAACGGACAGCTTCTCTCTACAGCTGGAGGAGGAGGAAAAAAAAGGCAAGAAACAAAAAGGAAAAAAATAAGGAAAAAGGAAACAAAAAGGAAAAAGTAAAAGATGTAAATGCCTTTCAAAATAAGAGTTTGGGGGTAAATGTGTCATACGGGGTAAAGTTTGGGGTTTTTTGTAGTATTCTCTATATTTGCTATGATAAAAGTTCTACTGGTGAACTGAACACAATTTCTTTTTCCCTTTTACTAAGCTAATAAAGTAAATCCTTTATAATGGTGTACAAGAGAAAGCTTCTCCAGCAATGTAGCACAATGAAAAGCAAGCAAGAGGTGAGTTATTGAAATGCTTTTCTATAACAAATCATGTGATCATCGATACATAAAGATCAAAATTTAAGTAGGATACATATATCCATATATATAATGGGATCGAAGTAATGGCAAGTGGATTCTAATACAGGACTGACTTAGAATCTACCTCTTAAGGGAAGTTGTCATGTATATATGGAAGCATATTGAATAACTATGTTAATTTGCATCTATCAATTCTAGAAACAAATCTAGAACTCTCAACACTACACATGAGTAATGTCATAACGAGCAACATAGANCTAACCGGGGCTTAGGGGGAAGAACTCGCTGAGATTTTATCTCAACCCGTCGTGGTTAACATTTTTCAGGTCTTTAGAATGGTGCACCCGCTGTGGAGAATCCTGCCCCCCGTTTCTCCAGTGATCGACCTGACGGAGTCGAGTCCGATGGGTCCGAGTGACCGTGGTGTTGAACCCGAGGGTTCATTCGGTATAGCTGGATTAGCCTAGTTTCTTTTTGGCCTGGCTTAGAGGGTGGATCGGCCCCTTTTGTCGGGCTTGTAATTCAAAAGACGATCCTCCGTTGATTAATCCAGTAAATTGTCTAAATGAGTAGTGATGGCTGTTCTTGTTATTCATCCCTCTATCCCTGATTGATTGATTGATTGTTTGTTGGACTGGGGATGGTTCGTCTTCCGCTTGCGCATAACGAAAGATTAAAATGAATGGTCATCGACGAGTCCTGGGATGTCGCTTTCAATCGACCAAGAAAAGGGGTTGTCGCGTGCTCGGGGTTCGGGGCGTGACAAAATGCCTTTCAAAATAAGAGTTTGGGGGTAAATGTGTCATACGGGGTAAAGTTTGGGGTTTTTTGTAGTATTCTCTATATTTGCTATGATAAAAGTTCTACTGGTGAACTGAACACAATTTCTTTTTCCCTTTTACTAAGCTAATAAAGTAAATCCTTTATAATGGTGTACAAGAGAAAGCTTCTCCAGCAATGTATCACAATGAAAAGCAAGCAAGAGGTGAGTTATTGAAATGCTTTTCTATAACAAATCATGTGATCATCGATACATAAAGATCAAAATTTAAGTAGGATACATATATCCATATATATAATGGGATCGAAGTAATGGCAAGTGGATTCTAATACAGGACTGACTTAGAATCTACCTCTTAAGGGAAGTTGTCATGTATATATGGAAGCATATTGAATAACTATGTTAATTTGCATCTATCAATTCTAGAAACAAATCTAGAACTCTCAACACTACACATGAGTAATGTCATAACGAGCAACATAGAGATCGCATCCTTCTCAATATAATTCACACTTATAAATAGTGATTCTAGAGCAAAAGCCATGCATATACCTTAGGAGAAATTTATCAAGACAAAAGAAGAAGAAAGAAACAATGGCAAGACCTAATCTACAAGCTGATGGACAGTCCTCCTCATAAGGTGTATCATCATCAATTGCATTGTAACATCAGTGTTAAGTCGAATCAAAAATTTATTATATTCATGCTTCCTTCACATTAACTAGAATATAGCTTCAGTGACCCAACCGAGTTATGAAACCAGAACGTATATTAATCTCGAAATCAATATGTCATTCATGTCACTTCATGGTAGATATTGTTTATGATCTTCA
>MU091186.1:0-13964 GCA_014858505.1 Corymbia citriodora subsp. variegata
CACATAATCCGGGTAAGCAAGCCAGAACATCCCTCCAGCTTGTATACGGCTGGACAAATACAACGAACACCAAATTCCAATTGACATATATAGTCCAGCCAAGGGAATACCATAGGCGACCGACCCCGTGGAGCGCGTCCACCAGCCAGCCCGAAGCTTCCGGCGCTGCCGGCCGGAGTATATTCGTACGAGAGGTCGTCATCCTCCTCCTCGTCATCGCCGAGCTGATGCGCCATCACCTGGGCCAGCCTCTGGGCGGCGGCTTTCGTCTGCGCCTTCTTTATGTACCCCGTGGAGCCCGACCGGGCGTGCCGGTGAAGCGGCGACCCTCCCGGCGGCGTCCCGGGGTTGCTCTGCTGCCTGGCGTACATAGGTCTCATCCGATCCATCTGACATCACGCATCAGCACGAACATGCACAAGCCGATGAGAACGAATCGGTCGCGCAGACTCAAATAGCGCCTCATGCACACGCGTTGTCGCTCGTAAACGATCGGAAAAATAGAAAGAAATCGTCGGGAAACGCTGGAAAACAACGGCTAGATCACCTCACGAACGTCGATTTCGACGGGAGAACGCGCGATCGACGGGGAAAGAGATCGGAATCGTTCTCGGCGGAAGGGGAAGCGGCGAGGCGACGCGTCAGCCTCGATCGCGGCGAGCGCTCCGGCGGGGGGATCCGCACGTCATTCCCCACCCGTTCTCCACCGGAAGCTGGCCGGCCGGTCGCCGGAGGATCCGTCGGGTTTCGGCCAGTTGAAGCGGGGGACCGGGGAACGCGAAGAGATCCGATCGTCGAGGGGGAGGGGAAGGAGCTCGAATGGAAGATGAAGACGAAGAGGGGCCGCGGCGACGAGCTGTTTTAACGAGGCACGAAGACGAGGGCCGTGGCGAGATTTTCCCTCCCTCCCGCTCGAAGCGCCATTTGGAGCTGAGGAGAAATTCGCAGGAGCGATCCGGTGCCACGTGAGCCCGACGCATCAGGGCCCTTGATGTTTACGGGTCCCACGTGGGACCTCCGTGATTTCAACGGTCCAGGATGCATGAGATTCGCACGTACCTGGCAGGCTGGCACTCGGAGAATGATACGAATGATTCATAAAGATGGAGTGATCCATGAGCTTTAAATTTATCCAATGGAACCTCCTAAATTTTGGGTCAATGTTGAATATATATTCTGAACTTTTAATTTATTTGATATGGTATTGCACTTTTGATAAATATTCGATTTAAAAAATTCAATTTAAGGAAGATTTTATACATTGAGCTAAAATTCATAGATTATATTAAACAAATTTAAAATGTAAAGATCACATTACAAGTTATGAATCATTTTTGTCCATTTATCCTCTGTATTACGGTCAAAGTATTACGGTCAAAGCATGAATGAGAATATCATAAATTACATCATATCCTTTTTCAAAAGAAAGAATTGCGCCAAATACCAATATATGTGACGTGTCAATTTTCCTTCCATCGCAGCGAGCATCAGGAAAAAAAAAATGGAGAACGTCATTTGATTACCTTTTCTTTAACCAAGGCACCATAAGATGAAAAAAAAATTTGTGTCAATTTTGTACATGATGATTGTACTCGCATTGTAATTATATATTCGATTTTATAGATTAAGCATATGACACAAATTCAATCTTCACCATGTCAGACACAAACAAGTGGAGGCAGCCATGTCATCTCCAATCATCGCTCAATTGAGCCATGCTATACTTGGTTTGATGCTTGTGCTTCGATATCATCTATAACGACCCAGAACTTAAACAAAGCTAAAGTGTATAAATTTGACCAGAGCTAGTATGTTATACGTTGATTGAGCCACCAAGTTTAATGATTATTTGATATCATCTACAACGATCCATATTAGTTGATACATCTTGAATCTTTTATTACGCATAAATTAATTTTGTTATATATGAAATAATACATTGATTTGAAATTTATAATGGGATTAACCTTTAAGTTTTGATAAGTAGGCCTTGGATGAATATTTATGGTTGGACATTGGAAAGTGCCAAAAGTCACCAAGTTTACTAATTACACCTCACCTTGTTACCGCCCTTTATGCCTCGATATTTACTACGCGTTCTTAGCTCAAGAAAAAAAAAAAAAAAAAAGCCTCTCTAATAAATGCCAAAACCTTAGTCGTCGACATTCAATATAATTTTGTTCAATATAACCTTTAGTCATCAACATTCAATCGTTTTTTTCCAACAGAAAATAGATTTGAGTGCTATGGGAAGAGACAAACATTCATTTAATGGATTAATAGAATTTCAAAAGAAGTGTCGATTTCAGTTATGCTACTGTTCAATTTTGTTGGGCAAATCTCACTTTGGTATGAGATGATTAACTTGACAAGTCAATTGAGGTGCAGAAATAATGCAATTTCACCCCGACAAAATCCTTAAGATGAAAGACCAAATTAAGAAAGGCTCCAAGAAATGCTCTAATTCCCAATTCCCATTCCAAAAGCCAGTGATTTCTTCTGAGAGTTTCGGACTCGAAATTCATGTGTGGCATCGCCTTCTGTGCCATCAAAAATCCTCCGTCGTACTCTCTAGCCTTAGAAATCCTCCCAGAGAGATTCATACATTATTTTTATAGACTATTATTAATAAGCTTTGTCAAAATAGGAACTGGATTTTAAATTCGGTTTTGGTACGACGAGATTCAGAAGACCCACAAATCCAGATCTTTCTCGTTACTCATTCTCGCCTTCTCTAACCTTTCCTGGGTTTTTCACCGGATATTCTGTATTCAAAAGGTTGCGGGTTCATTCGCAAACGAAAAGCTGCCTATAGTTATAAGGAAAGAATATCAAAAGGGATGAGAATCTGCACGACAGAAGCTGAGATGAGAGGAAGCAGTTATCGGTGAGAGACGTGCATCTAGCCAAAATGACCGTGGAAATAGAGCTGGCCATCTCTGTGGCCTTAGAAACAGAACCCCCTGCTTCTCCGATTTCAATGCATACCATGATCTTTATTAAGTAGTACTATTGCCTTCATCGTCATTACATACTATGCTTCATAACGGAAAAGGTTTTCAAGGTAATAATGACACAACACAACGTTCACGTTCGAGCCAACATTGACAAGACGCTCATCAAAACCATCACAAAGAGCAAGCCACAACATTGGGAAAACCGAAAGCTGTCACCATTCCCTAATTAGCGATGAATGCGAATAGCATCAGGACACAGAGAGCGAAAATCAACCAAGGCATGTCACCAAACAGAACGTACATCAGTAGGCCGCACTTGATACATCCGAGAGCAACAGTGATGAGAGTGGATACATGTCGGAACCTTGGGTCCATATTTTGATTTCCCATCTTGAGGATTAATAATAGCTTGAGGATTTTGAGCACTGTGTAGATACGTATAATGGTTGCACGAGCCGTGTTGGCTGGACCATCTATGTACCCGATGGCTTGAATTAGGAGCTCCTCCAGAAAATCAAGATGTTGGATGATTGCAGCAATTTGGTTTGCATGCTCTGCTCCATTTCTGGGAATTTAAAATCAGCAAATAACTTGTTAGATAGTCTTTGGAGAAAGTTCAAGTTTTGAGCTCTTTCTACATCAAATAAGAGGACAGTCTTTTCAAAAGCTATCGAGAACTAGCAATTCAAGTTCAAAAGGAAACTTAATGTGCAATACGACACCAAGCTTCTTGTGCAAATTATAGCTAACGGGTCTATGCATTATAGGACTCTAACCTCTGTATTCACTGCAAGAGTATACCCATCTATTGATCCATGGCTAGTTTAGCTAATGACAACTCTTCTTGGGGAAAAAATGTAACGTTAGAGAACTAGAGGATGCCTTCTTAACAATTACAAACCTTTCATAACTTCTCTCACAACAATTATTCACAAAACAATTCCACCCGTACGCATAAAAACTACCAGGGAAGCCCCATGCTTACCGGGTAGAAACAGAGTAAAGCTAATTTTAGGTCTTTTCTTTTCTTAGGAGAAAAAGCTAATGAGACTTCCACATGAAACGTTGCTCTCGATATGAGTTTCTCTTGACAAAAGAAAGAAACACGGTATATATGCAGTCATTTCTCTTCTTCGTTGTGACACAGTTTTCCCACCCAATAACTTGAGGAGAAGGCTCATATTCTTTCCAAAGAAATGGCAATTATTATGGCAGTTCAATTTTCTCAGACAAACTTCCCAGCTCGGGAAATGCGAGAAACAAGTCATTTCACATCCACCAGACATGCCCGTAAATGCGCTGTTCTGAGCAAAGCCCATCTCTGCTCTTTGAGAGTCCGAAATATGAACATCGAGAACAAAACCTAGCTCAACCAACAAAAGTAAAAAAATGAACAGAGGAAAAAATCTGGGTGGCGCAAACGGGAGTTCCAATCCCATTCTCACAATCTAATGCAAGAAGCAGGCTATTATCTAACCAACAACTCCCTATGAACTCATAACTTGAACAATAAAAGTACAGAACTCGTGGACAAGCCCGCCTGATTTACCTAGAGTGCAAGTTTTTCCGCTGTTCACCTAGAGTGCAAGTTTTTCCGCCATGAACAGCATTCGCGTTTTGGAATATATCAGAAGTAGGAAGAGGAAAGAATATCAAGATTTTGACTTGAGCTCTTTCCTCGAAAATCCTCAATGCAAGAAGCAGGCTATTATCTAACCAACAGCTCCCCATGAACCCACATGAACAGTAAAAGTACAGAACTCGTGGACGAGCCCGCCTGATTTACCATGAAACAGCATCCGCTCTATGGAATAAATCAGAAGTAGGAAGAGGAAAGAACATCACCCATGAAACAGCATTCACATTATGGAATATATCAGAAGTAGGAAGAGGAAAGAATATCGAGATTTTGACTTGAGTTCTTTCCTCGAAAATCCTCCAATGTACTGATGGAGCAGGACTCCACTTCTTTTAAAGGTCACCGAGGCTTACCTCCGACCACCGTGATCAGGTCCATTGTCGTTCTCCATTAACCTTCCGATTCTGCTTTGTCTCTCCCGTTCTTCCTGGCAATGAGGTTTCTTCATGTGTTTGGCGATTGCTGTGTAATAAGCGAAGCGCTTTTTTCAGAAGGTTCTGTAGAAAGACATTCCGAGACGGGTGGTAGTGTCGTGATTTCTGCACATTGCGATACTGTTGACGTTTCGAAAGGTACTGTAAATGCCAGATGGACTCCGGTGGGACCCAAGAACCGGAACTTGTCGACGATGCTTTGATGCCCAAGTGTTGACTCTGCTCACGTGCCCCTCAGCACCCGTTTGCCCCCGCAAGATTTCTTTTTCCTTTGTTTGTTTGTTTTTTTTTTTTTTTGTCAATATATCTAGATTTCTACCCACGAGATCTCTAATAATATGGACTGTCAGACCAGACAGATGAACTTAGGGGCATATTCAGTCGCTGTAGATCCATCATAAAGTAAGATTTATTGCTTATAGTTAGAGGTGTCAAATGGGTGGGTCGGGTCGAAAATGGTCCGACCCACATTGACAAATTTAATCCATTTTGACCAATTTTCATGCAATATAAATTTGATGATCCATACACAACCCGACCCATACCCAATTCATACCCGACCCATATTACCAACACATATTAATATTTAACTTAATTTAAGAAAATCTACTCCCACTTATTGAGTCCACTTTAAACTTTTCACATATAACTTATTTAAATAAAAATTTCACGTTAAATTTATAAAATAAATTAAATAAAAAAATAGTAAATAAAAAATGTGGATACCTCTAAATTGAAATAGTTTGAGGAAAATAGTTTTAAAAAAAAAATCGATTTTTTAATTATTGTTGAGTGAACCTTATCGGATCGATAACGGAAGTCGAGAATACATAGAAGAGGAGATGGAAGAAGAGAGATAATGGGTTTACCTAATAACTCACTCAACTCATATTTGACTTTTACTTGACCCATATTTGACACATATTTAACTTTCACTTGATCCATATTTGACCCACATTTAATTTTTACTTGACCCATTTAACCAAAAGTTGGTCATAATATGGGTTTATGACCCATATTGACACATCTACTTATAGTTATTAATCCTTTGGTTATTTTTTTTTCTTCTTCTTCTAGACATGAATCCTTTATCCCCCAAGATACTTCCATGGCCACGAGTATTTCGGCATATGTCGATGCATGCCCCTTTCACAAGCACTAACTTATTGAGAGATGATTGAAATACAAATATAAGCACCTTCGAGATAGAGGATCTCCATCCTCTTTTGTCGATAACATTGAAAAAGTTCAATGATATCAATATGGTAAATCGGGTTTAGGCAAAACTCATGGCTGGAGTGATCCCTCACCATAAGATTTAATACCTTTACGACTGCTTACTTACCTAAGAAAAGAGAATTATGTTTACTGTCCGAGTCTTTTTAAGAATCTCAAACTCCGAAAGATTGCCGAGCAGCCACCGTCGCATGCATGAAGAGGCCGCATTTTCTCTAGCCGGTGTGCCATCCCTTGCCCGGAGAGATGGATTAACCTTGTTGCTTTCTTTTGTTAAGAGAGACTCTTTCTTTTTCTTTTTTTTCTTTTTTGGCTGGCTGAGTTTTTTATTTCTTCCTTTTGTTAAGAGAAACTCATATTACCTATAATAAACTTCATTTATATGACATGTTTTAAAAAATAACTCAAACCTTTTGCCAACTCCAATCAAAGGCTACGGCCGTCGACGAATCAGATCTAGTGTCGATTGGGCAACCTCTAGCAAAAATCACGTAATCTAGGCAAGGGCCGCCTAAGGTTGCATTGTAATATTTCTTAATATAAACAATCACTAAATTAAGAATGAAAACACCAATAATCCAAATATATACAGCGGAATTAAACACATACATGTTTGAGCCATGGCCTCACTTGACTGAAAACGGATCAACCTGATATGATCAGAGATCTGTCGGTATGCAAGTTCTTCCTCTCTATGACCTATTTCGGTTTAGCAGTTTTAATGGGATTAAGCGACTGATAGGTATAACCTACCATTTTATAGGCTAGAGAGGGGACCTAGCAAACCCTAATCAACAGCGTATCAACTGGGCCCTTCCCATTACGGGCTTCAATTAAACACAATTGCCTACACTTTGCTGCTCAACTAGGCCCGTAATTAATAGATGTCAAAACCTAACTCAATAAGATCACTTTAGGATTTAAAATATATTGGAATATCCATTAACCCAATTATATAAAATAGAAAATTAATTAATTAATGTAAGCCCATTGTTGGAAATTTCCAACACGCATGACCTTAGGTGACCCTTGGTGAGGGTTGTGTGACCTTAGGTGGCCCTCGCAAGAGGTCGCGCAACCCAAGTGACAGTCACTTGAGGTCGTGTAACCCAAGTGGCGATTGCCCAAGCTCAGGCAACTTTTGGCGGAGGTCGCTTGAGTCACACAACCTTGGGCCTTCCTTGGCTAGCCAAATTTGGTCTCTACAACCACTCTCACCTGAAGAGGATGAAAAGTTACAAAGAGGGGCAAAACCAGAGAACTTAAGATTTGATGAGGGTCATGTTGGAAGGAGAAAAACTAGTTTAAGCATTTGGCAAAATGCTGAAAGCTTAATGCTAGTCCCTACTAATATTGGGTTTTAGCTTTTCTAAGGCTAGAATTTGATTGAAAGCCCCTTAAAAAAACTTGCCAAATGTCATAGCATTTCCCTAAGTAGCTTTGGAGGTTGAATGCCCATTGGAAAAGTTGAATCAAACACATCCTCAATATTATGGATAATAACACATATGTGTCAAATGGTTTATGAAATTTTATTTAATGTGTAATGTGGTTTATGAACTTTAAATTTGTACGATATTATTTATAAATTTTAGCTTAATATGTAATGTCGTCCCTGAACTTTTAATTTGTTCAATTTAGTCCATGGATCATATGAAAATGTTCAAAGTTGTCTTTGCATCAATTCAAGTTTGTGAACAATGGTGAAATGTTCGTACAGCTTAAAGATTAAACTGAATATGTATCAAAATTCTAAGAACGCCATTGCACATTGAGCTAAAGTTCAATGACTATATTGTAAATTGAGTCAATGTTTAAAAACCATTTGTGTCATTTACTCTCCATTTTACGTCCGAAACATGAGTAAGAATATCATATATTATGTCATATCATTGTTCAAAATGAAAAATTGCACCAAATACCAATATCATTCATGTATCAAATTTCCTTCTATCGCAACGAGCATTGAGAAAAATGAACAACGTTATTTGAGTACCTTTTTTTTTAACTGGGGCACATTTAGATGGAAAAAAATGTGCCAAATCTGTACGTGATGACTATATTCCCACGTCATATATTCGATTTAATGGATTAAGCATATGACATAGATCTGATCTTCACCCCGTTGGACACGTACAAGTTGGGCGGCCATGCCGAATCACGGTAACTATTATCTGTAGTCATCGCTCGGTCGAGCCGTGTTATATTTCGTTCCACGTTCATGTTCCAATATCATCTATAGCGACCCAGAACTTAAACAAAGCCTAAGTGTATGAAATTGATGGGAGCCAGTATATTATGCGTGGTTTGGTTGGGCCACCGGTCCACCATTGAAGTTCGGGCCTTAGGAGTTTGTGGGCGCACATACTAAAGGCCGGTCACTCCGTTTCATGGGCCGAAAAAGCCCATAAAAAGAAGAAGAAGAAGAGAGAACTAAAGGCCGATGTCACGGGCCTACACTTGCGGTTTAAAGAAATGGGGATCACGATAGAAGTGTTCTCGAGTGCCCTAAAGGACTATCATAAGTCAATTTCGACGAGTCATTAATGATACGCGCTAAGGCCGAGCCAATCACGTCTCGCTCCGTTCTCCTTTGCGGAATCCAAAAGCATCACGGCGGCGATCATGTCGGGCAAAACGAACGGTTATCATTGAATCCCGTCGCATCATTCCAACTCAATCGGTGAACCGATCATGTATGGAAAAAACCTTATTAGTCAAGGATATAAGAGAACGTCGACAAGCCCGTCCTTTTTACTCCGGATGCACTTCCCAGACAAGACCACCTAACACGAGATCATCTTGTCAAAGGGTGCTCGATGTAGAAAGAGGATGATTGGATCGAAATTGAGCAACGCACCGGGGTAGGGTGCCAGCATTGCGCATTCAAATTTCCGACCAACATTTCAGTACCGAAAAGTGATAACGAACATAACTTCGGGCCTCTATTCCTCGACAACACGAGAGCCAGATCTGCCTTGAATGGTATCCTTGAGTTGTGTCGAGGTCGAGGTCGAGGTGGATGCCTTTTGGATAGCATGTCGCTTTCGATTGGGAAAGATTTGTGGCTAAAGGAGGCCTAAACCATGCTGCCATTGATTAGGCGAGAACGGCAGTTGAATGGCATGATGGTAGCTTGGAACGGATGGCCCCTTTTCTCTTCAATTTGCTTCCTTCCTCCTCCTACCATCTCCGACTCATAGGCAATAACAACAATTGGTTGGTTGGTTTCATGTCCTTTTCGAGATTTCCACACGTTATGTCCTCCCTTTTTTTTTGGGCAGACGTGCCTTAATTTTGCATCAAAACCGGGATCGCACTAATTTATTAATCGAAATGGCAATGTGATGCCTGACTTACACCATGCGTTAGACTCGTCACCGTCGAAGTTGCACTAAATTATTAACCGAAACGACTGTATGATGTCGCGGTAATGACTGATCCACATCATACGTTGGACTAGTCAAAATCAGTATTGCACTAGATTATTAGATAAAAGGATCCTATGATGTCGTGGCGATGACTGAGCTACATCATCCATTGGACACACTCTCTATTTCTCTCTAATTAATTCCTTGAAATTGTAATTTATTTTCTTTGGACCTATATGCATTATTATTTAGGATTAATATCACGAAAAATCCTAAATTGATGAACTTGTGACAAATTTAACCAAATTTTTTTAAACGACAAAAACCCTAAATTATACATTTATGATTAATTTATCTTCTGTTAATTTTCTTTAAAATTGATTAATATTATAAAAAACCACAAACTAATACATTTGTCAATCACCACGTGTTACTCAAATCAATAATCTGACTAGTAAAATTTAACTGAAACTAACAAAAGATAAATTTATCGCGAGTGTATAAATTTATAGTTTTTCATGGTATTAACTTTATTTTATAGTGATATTTCTGAAAAGTGAGTTTCGTGATTTAAAATTCAATAAGCTATTCCCTTTTATAAAACGGCCAAAAGTTGTTTTGTCCGATGTACCAAAGTGAATAGGAATTTGAAATCGGCATCGTTCCTTCGATCCCAAACTTTTCTTCGAGAGAGGGAAAATTCCGAAATCGGAACAAAAGGGTCTTTCCAACTGTCCTCAATGCGGGAAAAGAAAAGTCGATCTTCGCGACGTTGATCAAAAGAAGGGCCAATATCGAAAAAGGTGATTTTACGAGCGCTAGAGAACAAAAAACCAAAAAGTTGGTGCCCACATTCATAAAAAGTGAGATTTCTTGGGGACAATCGCACGGCCATATATTCATAGAATAAAATAAGAAAAAGATTTCAAAGTAAGTGGGACTCGTCTAGAATTAATAAAAACAAATAAAATATATATAATTTAACAACAACAAAAAAGGCTAATGTGATGTTGGAAGTGTAGCAGCATGGCACTCCCCACGTGTTTCTAATTATCTTCCCAATAATTGATAATCATTCCACGTGGATTCAACAAGTAAAAATACTGTCGAATTTTTTGAGATTTCATTTATTTTATAGAAAATAAATATTTTGAAATTTTTTTTCTTAAAAATATATCCATTATCGATGACAATTTATGTTTAAATTTTTTATGAATGGTGAGCATTTTTTTTCCCATTTATATGTGATGCAAGAGATTTTTTTTTAGAAAATACTTTTTATATCATTTATTTTTCATGAAACAAATGAATTTAAGGTGAATGTAATTGGATAATTATCGCATTTAATTAAATTTGCATATATATATATATATATATGTTATATTATAGAGGTGGGCACCTTCATCTAGAAAGGGAAGCTTTCATTGTTCCATGGTCCAATGCTCTTTTGACCTGCTAATCGATTGCAGTACCTTCGTGGGTCTATCCAGAGATCAATCAACTCCCCATGAATTTGCAATCACTTTAAGCAAAAGGAGTCAAGTCTCAGTCATTCTTACTCATGTCTATTGTGGTCAAATTGTATAATTCTATATAAAAGGGAATTCTATCAAAATTTGCATAACCCTTTATGTCATTATGATCCAAGAAGCCTATAAAAGAAAATCCTCACGTTTTGTTTATTCAGCACATATAGTATGGTTCTCTATTGCATAATGACCTAAAATGAGAAGTGTTTTTGTGCTTGTTACATGAACTAGAGTCATGCAATGACCTGCCAATTGGCTTTAAATATCTTTAATTATAGAGATCAAGCTCCAGGTGTAATAATTATTTTTCAAATTAACACCATTAGAATCCGTAATTGGTGACCACGACACATGTACCTTAATCTTGCAAAAAAAAAAAAAACCAAAATCGTCCATCTCGATCTAAATCCATCATTCTTTAGTATTCCGTCCAGTATTTTGTTAAGACACTTACACTTCAACATAAAGTGGCAGATAGCTGGAAGAACGGATTCGACAAAGAAAATGACACATCCAACACTTGAGAATCCACACATGATACATTTGGTTCGAGGGTCGCCGATTTGGGTTTTTTTACCATATGAATATTAATTTTTTGGCAAATATGTCACGGGATAAACTTAAGCAAATCCTTAAAAGGCTAAAGGTAGAAGAACACATGCTGGAGGTCTACCAGTTGGGGAAATTTGATTCTTGAAGAACATAGAGAAGTACTACTTGATCGTTGATACTTTGATGCGTGATGACGATCATTGTCTTTAAGGTATTATTTGTCCCCACAATTGTTGCCGTTAGATTTAGAATAAATATACTTATAGGATATACATCAAAGCTGTAGAGAAAAATGAATTTAGAATTACTCGACTCTCTCTTGGAATTACTCATTGAATTTGTTAAAATTGCATATATGAAAAGAGAAAAAGAGAGTTTCTGAAGTAGATGCATTTATGAACAGTTACGGTTATTATAAACAATATGTGAATTAGTTTCTACTCATAGACAGCCAACAAACACACCTCTTGAGAATAGGTACTTTATTCCCAACCATCATCACTTTTTATGTCATGAATAACTTCTCCTCATAACTACTGATAACTTCATTTTAGGATAAAAAGTCACGTCTTTTCATAACTAAAAGTCATATCTTTTATTAATCAAAAGTCATATCCTCTTTTAATCAAGAGTCACGCGTTCTCTTAATGAAAAGACACATCTTTACGATAACAAATTATTTCAACATTACCTTGAGATGAGAGACCCACAATGCTACCTCCTGTATTTCTTGGTTGTTGGGGAAGAAAAATATTCACTCATCAATAAAGAGAGCATAAGGTGTGCGAGTACTGATACATTAAAATAATGAATATAGTTTGACTAGACTATTGGCAATTGGCCCTCATACTGGACAACCACCTGGGTACGATGTGAAGTTTAGGAAGGAAACATGAATTTGACCTTTCTAAAATAACGATCATCAGGCACGCCGGTCCTAATTCGAGATATCTTAAATGGTATTATAATCCCTCACTTTTTTTCTAGAAAGGAGAAAAGTCAGGACTAATCCAAAAGCGAGACTCCCCCCTCATGCGACTCCTCTTTATGGAAGAGCGGTCTCCACAGCGTTCATCGCACGCGCCTCGACGAAGCGAAGAACGTGGCGGCAAGGAGTGGGGTGGGGGGAGGGGAAGGGGGAGTCAAGTTCGGGCGGTTTCCAGAAGGAAACGAAAGTTCAAATTCTCTCGTCCCATCACCTTCTCAACGTTCGTGTCCGGTTCTGAAATTCGTCTTCTGAAAACGAAACGGGGTTCCACGACGGTGCCGAAAAGCCTTTTAAATTCAACGGAGAGATATCTTGGAAAGAACTGCCGTGGAAACATCCCTCCCTCCCTCCCTCCAATTCAATTTCGGTGAGCCCCCCAAATTGCGAAATTCTCCAAGTGTGAAGGTCCTGCTCTTTCATCAAAATGTCGCCCTTCAATTCAATTTTGGTCCCTCCCTCCTGAGAAAAATGTGTCGCGTCGCCTTCGATAAATTGATGTAAGAGAAAAAGTATATATAGCCAAAATAAACGGTAATGGTAAGCAAATTTTTTTTTCAGTTCATTCGAGAGTCGATTTTAGACTCCGTTCGTTTCATGAAAAATATAAAATTTGATGAAAGATTTTCTTAAGAATAATCACTTACATCACTTGAATGATTATTTTGATGACGATGGTGGCGGAGCAAGAGGCCTCACCTATGCCCGCCTATGGTGATGGCAAGGATGTCTCGGGCCTTGGCCTTGTTGGTGGCCAGTGAGTCCTTGCCCATCCTGGAGGTGGTGAATGGCAAGGGCAGAGGAAAATAAGGCAAAAGCAAAACCAAAAAGGGAAAGAAGAAAAGAAAAGAGATGGAAAAGAGATAAGAAGAAAATAATTTAAGATATTAATGGATTTTTGAAAAATAATTAAAATTTTAAGAAAATGCCTAAATCAACTTTAGTTGTACCGAGTAGGACAGTTGATGTTTATATTAGTAATTTCCATATTAAATTAGCCAGATAAATTTAATATTATCAATATGAAAAATGTTTATAATTGAATCTACTAATTGAAACGTTTAAGAGTAATTTAGTATAAATGTAATAAATTTATAATTTTTTGAGTACTTCTCCCTCTTATAAACACCTTTTGACTCATGTGTTGTTATATTACTTGAACTATATTGAAAATTTTCAATATTATCTCTAAGTTTGAATTAATATAATGATAACATTGGAGGTTTTCATATAATCAAATAACTAGATTGAATATGTATCA
>MU091187.1:0-13957 GCA_014858505.1 Corymbia citriodora subsp. variegata
CGAAAGTAAAACTCAGCTCAGTAAAACAATTTACATATTTATTTCCCCTAAGTTGAGCAAAATATTCACCTCAAGGAACATCAAACTTGAAAGAGCAATTTTTTCCCTTTTGAGTTTTTTCATATGGGATTCAAGAATTTGATCTTTATAAAAGTATCCTTCTTTTTTTGGCCAGTAGCAAAATCTCTGTTTATTATAATAATAGGCGCTTACACAGGCACATGCAGAAATTGTTAGAAAAATAATAATAAAGGGGGGCACGTTGTGACCTGACTTATTTTAGGAAATGAATTTGAATTATAAATAAAATATGAAAAGCAATATTAAATTTGGAATCTATGAAAGGCTAATAATATTGTATGATTGTTAGGTTAGAAATTCTAAATTATCTTTTTATCCATGGTTTCACCATAATATCAATCTGCGGATTTATTGAGGCTATAAATAGATGCTAGATATTATTTTATAATATACACATACTATGCCAAATAAGATTTTACAAGCCAACGCATCAAAGCGCGCAGCTAGAAGTCATTAACCTGATAACTTATATTAAACATATTTAATCAAAAAAGCACTTTGTTTTCTTTGATAAATGATTTTTTAGGATTAATACTACAAAAAATTCTAAACTGGTTTATCTATGACAAATTTACCCAAAAATAATCTAGTAATCACAAAAACCCCAAAACTGGCACATCTGTGATAAAATTACATTCCGTTAATTTCCATTAAATTTTGTCATCAAATTGCCGAGTTAAACTATCAATATGGGGTTTAACTCTCTACTTGTCACGAGTATACTAATTTGTGATTTTTCATTCTATTAATTCAATTTAACGAAAACTAACAGAAAGTAAATTTATCACAAGCATATCAATTTGATTTTTTTTTTATCACAAAATTACTTTGTTGTAGATTTGTCGTGTACTAATTTAGGATTTTTTGTTGTATAAACCTTCTTCTTCTTTCTTTTTTTATCTTAACAAGTGTCTCCACATTCTTCAAAATAGAAATCACGTTCTAAATCAAGAATATATTCCAAAGAATCAATAAATCACATAAATTTAGACAAATAAGGAAATGTTAGAAATACGTATGATTTCAATTTGGGAAATCGATACTTTATGTTATTAGGAAGTATTTCAGACACTTGTTAGGACAAATCATGCTATAAATACACCGCGGGCTTTTCTCTATGTCTTATCAACTCCTCTCTTTCGATCTCAAACCATACTTCTCACCCCAAAAACCGCAGAAGCCGAAAACCAAAGCTGAGAGAGTAGTCGAAGACTCCAGGGCCATGGCGGAGGCAAAGAAGAAAACCCTAGGTCGCCGTCGGACCGAATGCAAGATCATCGAGAACAAAGCCGCGCGCGAGGTCACGTTCTCCAAGCGCCACCGGGGCATGTTCCGGAAGGCAAGCGAGCTCGCCATCCTGTGCGGCGCTGAGGCGGCCCTCATCGCCTACTCGCCCCACGGGAATCCCTTCGTCTTCGGCCACCCATCCCCTGATGCCGTCATCGACCGTTATCTCTCTGGCGGGGTCGTTACCCAGGCGAGCGAGGCGGCAGAGGCGGCTGTAGTCCGCGCCATCGACGAGCACAAGAAGCAATACGAAGAGGCGGTGTCGAAGCTGGAAGAGGCGAGGAGGGTCGGGATCGAAGCCGGAAAGAGAAGGGCTGCTGCTGGGAATTTCGATGATCGGATGTGGTGGAACGAGGATGTTGACGATAGCATGGGAGCGGAAGAGTTGGGTTATTACGTGGGTTCCCTGCAGAGGTTGATGGAGATGGTCGCCGATAGGGTTGACAGCAAAACTTGTGTATGAATTGCGACTCCTCCTTTGTTTTTTCGTCCTTTAAAGTTTTTTTATTCAATTAACTCGATCGGGATTTATCGATTCGAATCATAATTATTGTTTGCTGCTGCGATGCACAATTTTCTTTAATGGCGATAGAATAAACATGTGATGAAAAAACACTATGTTCAGGTTCCATGCATGTAAGAATTTGTGCAGTAAAAGTTTAAAAAAAAAAAAAAGGTGATGAATGAGGTAGTGAAAGAAGGGGAAGAAAAAGCAAGTCCGTGGAGTTGGTAACGTGATGAAGGCGTGCATGCAGTTTCCTACTCTCTCTGCCGAAGCATGTGTACATTCCACTTTGCCGGCAATCAGCCGGAGAGAGATGATTGATAATTGAGATTCGAAAATCCCTAATTTCCTACTTAAGTCGTATTTAGTAGGGTTAATACTATCAAAAATCTTAAATTAGTATATCCATGACAAATTTAATCAAACTCTAAATCGGTAAATTTGTGATAAATTTACTTTTCGTTAATATTATTATATTTGATCATCAATTTATTGAGTTTGATGGTATGCGATAGTTAACAGGTTTACCAATTTTGAGTTTAACCCTCCGTTTATTATAAGTGTATCACTTTATGATTTTTCGTGATATTAAATCCAATTTAATAAAAACTAATGTAGGGTAAATTTGTAAAAAAATATATTAGTTTGGAAGGGTTTTTGGTGGTCAAAAATCAATTTAAGGAGAATTTATCACAAGTGTACTAGTTTAGTGTTTTGGATGGTCAAAAATTTTGTTCGGGATAAATTTGTCATGGTGTACTAGTTAGAGATTTTTTTGTAGTATTAACCCTATTTAATAATAGGTTCACACTATTAAAAAAAGGAGCTATATAAAGCTAGTTATCTATAAATTGCAGATAATTAATGTTTGAGACGATATTGTTTAACAATTTGAGTATGTCTATCAAATTGTTTTGCTCTATTGCAAATTTTCATGAAATTACGATTGAACAAATTGATTTTCTCACCTCTTCCTATATTTAGCAATAATATAAATAAATACGTAGTCATAGCCAATATCATCTTAACCATCGATTATTCCTAGAAAAGATATAACATTTTCAAGCTCTAGTTTGGATTCCATAAAATCTCCAACTAGGCCCACCAACTTGGTTGATTTCTCTCCATCCATGTGATTGCTAACTAGAAACTTGTTGGAGGAATATTTCTGCTGGTAATTAGAATTTCCAGCTTCTGTTGGTTTTCAAAAATCCTTTTGTGTCAAAGTTAAACAAGCTTATTTCTGAAAAAATTCACCATCAGTTTAAAAAACCTATGGGATCTACAGCTGATCAGACAAGAACAAATCTCCATACATGTCCCTTAACAAATAAATACGCTGTCCAGCAGATGGTAAGAAGCCTGACAAAATCATAACCTGCAGAATTCTTGTTCATACGCGGACTTCACTCATCAGACTAGATGATGAAATCATGTGAAGAACGAGGGAAGGAATCGCAAAAATTAGGATTTGGATCGGATTCAAACAAATGCTACCCGAACGCCGTCGTTTCCTCCAAAACTGGCATGTGATATATAATCATATACAGAGGCAAAATGCTCACCATATCGACATCGACACCACATATTTTATACGGCGCTCTGATATCCTTTTCTAATGACATGCTCGAGCCTGCTGAATACATTGTCTTGAAGGCAAGAACTACCAAAGGTTTCATTTGATGCGCACCTTCCGCTAAAATCTATTGAGCCCACCTTATCCCTGTGCAGGAACAGTTTGCATTTATCCTGCTGCCGCCGCCTCCTCCTCATAACTGTAGCTTTAAATTAGACGTATGATTCTCTCCGTGGGGAAGACACAAATCTTACCCCTGCATAAGAGGGTATTTTCTCTGCAGCACGGAAAACTGATCAGCCACTCAAAGTTTGTAGAGAGAAGCAATCCACTTCGAGAGTCTTCTCAGTCTAGCTATGCTCTCCACATAAAATATAAATGACCATCTGATTCCCAGCACCTGCCATATTTTCCATTGCTGTGTCTTTCAGTTCTCATGACAAACGGATCAAGAAAGAATTCCTCGACAAAATTCTGAAAAAGAAAGCACTGACTCGGAGGAGAATTCCCAAACTTGAATAAGGCAGCAATTGCACAGAACGGAGTGCACTTTCCAGGGCCATTACAGAGGATCTACTTTTCCAATGTTAATGTTGTCGTCAAGTATGCAAAGCAAATTTTACAACTAACAAAAACAAGAAATTAATTGAACTTTATAGGAACCCATTACCACTTCTGGTCTGAGTTGAGTCATATGGTACAGTGCAGGAGCCATGGCAAGTATAGTCGTCCAAAGAGAAGTTCAACATGTGATTGACCGACTTCTCCGCTTTAGTATATCTGCAAATACTTTGCAGTTTCCCCTACCTTGACCCCAGCCTACACAGTAGGAGGTTTCTCAATAAATTGCAGTATGTCACAGATGTCAGCTGCAATCAACGAAAGATAGAATGAGGAAACAACATGGCTCTGGCTGACATAGCAACAGCCGATTGCACTAATGGTTGCCACATGCTTTCCTATATTCTGGTTTGACATCCTTGTGCAATTTTGTGTGCATATGTGTGTTTTGTCCAACTAAACTAGAGATAACTAAAATATTGACACCCCAAATCTACGAAACAAAATTGACCAATTGAAGTCTAAATCCTGTAAAACAAGGATTCTTCGCATCTGTGTTAAGTAATAATGAGCCAGGAGACGAAGATGATGACATTGAGCCAGACATGCTATCGCCCTGCAAATATAATAGAACAAAGTGGAAGATGAAATCTCAAAAGTTTGTTGTAGTTTCCAAAGGTAATTCATGCGAAACTGGATTTAGCACTAACTAGCAAATCGAGCACAGTGATTTCTTTTGTAGATGATTGTGACTCTTGCAAAGCCATGCAAATGATCACCTATAATTTATTCATTGTTTCATTGTACGGTTGCCTGGCTCTGCAGAACGAGGTTTCAATCGAAGCATGTTATTACAAGAGTCAAAAAGTCATCCACAAGCAACATAGTTAGCAATTACCAGAAGCCAGTATAAAAAGGAATCTTTAGCAACAGAGTGTCCTAAAACTTTGGTTGCAATGTACCTATTTTATGCTCTGTTGTGAGGACACTGTCATTCCTGGTTTGCACAAACATGCATCAAGTGCACTCAAATGACTACCATGCCAGTCACTTCACAAAAGACCCTCTTCCAGTACCCTTTTCCACAAATATGTGAAAATATGGAATCTAATATGTAATACCCTAACACCATCAGCATCTCGTAGCGAAGAATTCAAAACATTAGAGGTATCAAATCCCATGCTGGTAGTCTCTTGTTTCTAACGCACATCCCAAATCATTAATCAGCAAACGAGTTTGGTAACCAAGACCCTGAAATAAAACTACTTCCCTAGAAATTTAGCTGCAATATTTAAGCTGGCCTTGTGTATGGTGACTCCTTCATGTAGGAAACTGACTAAATTAGCTCCTTTATTCCCAAGCCCCTCATATAGCTATAGCTAAGTCCATTTCAAGAAATTACAACTTTACTGCAAGTTGACTCAAATACAAGTGAAGTGCATCTATAACAGGACTGCTATTTTTCACATCTCCGGCTGAAATTGGTTTCCACTCTTCTTAACAAGCTGATCATCCCCAGCACCACAAGATATGAACGACAATACAGATCCGCACAAACTGGGTTAATATTTAAGTACTAAACCATGCAACCATCTATCAGTTAAAGTTTTCAGATTGGACAAAAAAAAATTCTATCAAAAAATTCTTCGCATGTATTACCCTTCAGTCAGAAATTACAAGTCAGATAGAATTAAAAAAAATTCCTCCAATACAGTGAGAAAATGAACACCAACATATGCAACTAAACCATACATCAATCATCATCAGCACTTCCATAGTTTTGAACTGACGACTGCAGCCCAGTACCGCTATTCTTATCTACTTTAGTCTTTTCAATTTTAGCACTAATGTTGTAGAGTGGAGCAGCTTTCCTTACCACAACAATAGGCACTGAGGAATTAGCCTTTGTCGATGAATCTGCTGGCTTGTCCGGGAATTCCTGACAGACTTTCTCTTCCTGATAGTATTGTTCACTGGTCGAATCAAATCTTCCTCATCCTCAGAATCTTCATCTTTGATCTTACGGGCAAAATCTCTAGACGTGCGGAATACAATCGATTTGAGAAGCGCTTCATCCTCTTCCTCCAGCTTTTTTTCCTTTGCAGCACACGTACGCTGCAGAACCTCCAGCATCGCTTCCACGTCCACAGCTGCACGTCTAGACTTCATCGATTTCATCTCGCCAAGCACCGCAAGAACATCCATCTTTCTCTTGGTATCCAGCGCCTTATTCTCCAACCGCCTCATCGCATCACCCGTCTCTTCAGCCCCTCTCTTCCTTTTCTCATTCTCCACTGCCTCGTCCCGCTCACGCCAGGGCTCGAAATTTCTCGTCTCCCCTAACTCCACGACGTAGTCCGAATTCTGCGGGTCGGTTTTGATCGTGAGCTCAGCAGAGCACTTAGTGCATTTGAAGTAAAATCTGAATATCTGCATCCCCAAGTACATCTCACCGTCTGGAATTAAACTTGGTCCCCTTGTAGATGTAGTTCCCGCACGTGTCGCATCGGATGCTCATTGAAAGCATCGTCCGAACCTTGATCTGTCGATTCTTGGGCCTTCCAGACCTACGTAGCTCCAAAGGGTCGAAGTCTGGCGGGTTATACTTGTTCAACACCTTCCGTTCCGCCATCTTCTTCTTCTTCTTCTTTCCTCGACTCCAAACCAGGACGAGGAGAGCCAGTGATGAACCGATCGATGTCGCAGAGGTTTTCAAGAAACAGATGCCACTTCTCGAACAGAGTGAACTAAAACGTGCAGAAACACAACTCAAATGCCACTTCTCGTACGGAGTGAACTAAACAGATGCCACTTCTCGAACAGAGTGAACTACTCTTCTGTAAGGATAGAGAGAAGCGGGCACCATTCTAGAGAGAGAGAGAGAGAGAGGAACGCGAGATGAAGGACGATCGGGTTAGGGGAAGGAGACGCTCGTAACGGTCATCTTTTTACAAAGATTATATTAGGAAAGTTAATGATAAATTATACTGGGAAAGTTAATAACAAATTGTTCTTGTAATTAACACTACTTTCTTCATGTGAAATTAGTTGCCTCTTTCTAAGGAGACTTTGTGAGAATTTTACATGTTCTTTATATAGTATGATATTAAACAATCAGTAATGATTTTACTTATTATGTTATTATAACATAAATTTATTGGTATCGATAGTACAATATACTTTAATTTTAAGTGAGTAAAAATGATAATGTTAATTAGGAGTAACATTTAATGTTTGCTGAAAAAATTTTACCATTAAAAAGGTGAATTTTCAAATTCTCTGCTATTTGTTAGAATATTAAAATTTTGAAAAAAGAAAAGAAAAAGAAAAATGCTTACGTGGTATGAAGTGCTCTCAATAAGTAAATCATTTTGAAAGTGCCCAAGACGAAGATGAATAAATCATGTTGGATAATATTCTTGTATTTCTCATTGATAAATATGAATAAATGAAGTTTTCTTTTTTTTGGATTAATCTCTCATGATCTTTTATCGTTTGCAACATGGTTAAGTATTTAATTAAGGTTTCGACTTTGATTTGTTTCATATATTTAAAACATATCAAAAGAATTGAAATCGATATAGAATAATTCTAGACATGATTGTACAACTTTTACTTCATGATTATGTCTGAATATGCAACGTCATTAGGACTAGGAATATAAATTGATCTACCTCTCTGTTGAATTTGGGTGACGGAGAATCCACGTTGCAACTCTATCATCTGACCGAAAACAAAAAGGGAGCTAGAACTAGTTTCCCGTCAAAATACGTAGGTAAATCGCCCCATTAGTTACCTTAATTTTGTTTCTTCACTAGGACGAATTGCAAAGTAATCATCTCAACAATGAGCAATTTCCTAATTTTCTTAAGCTCCTCCTTTACATGAAATTGCTGAATTGTGTAATACATGACAGTTGATGGCTATATCAATTTGATGTCTTACTCTGTTTTTGTCAAAGGTAACTAATTTGTGATTTTTCATAGTATTAATCTAATTTAATAAAAATCAATGGATGGTAAATTTGTTACATATATATCGGTTTTGGAGTATTTTTGTGGTCAAAAAATTAATTTGGGTTCAATTAATCACGAATGTACCAATTTTGGGTTTTTAGTGGTTAAAAAATTAGTTTTTGGTAAATTTATCACAAGTATACCAATTTAAAGTTTTTTGTGATATTAACCATTTTTTTTTTATATCTTAACAAGTGTCTCCATATTCTTCTAAATAGAAATCATGTTCTAAATCAAGTATATATTCCAAAGAACAATAAATCACTAGGAGTGTGCAAAACGGATTGCCCAAATCGAGAACTGCCCACATTGGCCGATTTGGTCCAATTTCCAGTTTATAAAAGTAGAATCGATATTTGATGGTTTGATTCTCAATTCCAATTCTCAGTTCCAAGGGGAGCTAGAACGATCCTCGATGTGAAACCAATTGTCACCCAAGCTAGGGTGAGGCTCGGCGAGCCTCACCATCGCCCAAGTGGGGTTCGCCGAGCCTCACCATCACCCAAGTGGGGTTCGCCGAGCCTCGCCCTCGCCTAGGCAAGGCTTAGTGAGGCCAACCCTTGCTTAGGCAAGGAGCCGCGAGGCTACTCTGGATTGGGCAAGGGTTGGCCTTGCCCAACTTTGCTAGATCTAGCGAGGGTGGCCTTGACTGGCCACGACTAGACAACGAGCGCTTGCCCCTAGCCAGGCAAGGTCGACCTTCTTCTATGGCCAGCAAGTGTGACCTCGCCAGCCATGGTTGTGGTCAATGGTCGGTGATGGCCACCACGAAGAGGAGGAAGAGAAAGGGGGAAGGGGGAAAAATCAAAAAATTATTTTAAAAATTCGATAATTTTTTTAAAATAAAATATTACAAAAATGTCCACATCAGCTAATCAGCATCCACATCAATAATTTCTAACTTAAATTAGTCGGAGAGATTGAATTGGTATCAATATGAAATTGTTTATGACTCAATTTGGCCAATTAAGATGTTTATGACTGAATTCATACAAATGTCATAAGTTTATGATTTTTTTGGTACCTTTTCCTAGTCTTTTGTGTTTACTAAGAATAATTATGCCCCCACATGATATTATTAATCAATGGTTTAATAACTATTTAAGTACTTAAAACTTATTGATTGTGAAAAGTTGCGACTCTTATGGATATGAAAAGGTATGGCTATTCTGAAAAAGTTGTAATTCTGATAAAAGTCACAATTCTGATAAAAAGTCTGATCCTCTCTCCACCCAAGACAACAAAAGATTGTATTCTATCCTCCATCAAATAAAATATGTTACAATAAAAGTGAGTTAGCGGAGAGAAAACAATTTTTTTCAATTTTTCAAGGTTGTTGTTATGGATAAAGATACATCTTCGTCCTTCTTATCATGAATAAATCATAAAGATCTAAGATTATTTGGTTTTGAATTTCTGCACAAAAAATAACCTTATGGCTTATATACTTTTGCTACTTTTTTTTCTACTCATATCATAGGCCGGCAATTCTTTGGCCTTGGAATAGCTTGTGTGGCGCCTAATGAGACTAGAATACCATGTCACCCTTCTCCTAAAAATAGTATGACAAATAGCATTCTCGTATCGAATTGTATCACGCCCAATTTATGTCAAACATCTAGTCGCTTGAGCGAGACACACGGAATAATTTATGCACAACAACTTATTCCAGTTTATCATGACCTTATTAAGAGAGAGGTATCGGCTTTTGAGCAATTTACGCATGGAAGGTATCAGCCTATCATGCCACTAGCTCCGTAGAGAGATAAACCAATTGTATCATGCACTCTGCATAACTTACTCTTAATCCTAAGTACCACTAGCTTCACTCTCCTTCCGTAGCTTACTTATTAATCTTCATATCATTCGAATTTCTTTTTGCTCAAAATCCAAAATACAGATAGTATAGAGTCGCTTCGAAATAGCAACAACGGATTATTCCAAGAAACAACTTTTGTTTGAGAACTTGTAGTTTGCTCTCTCTGTTATTTTTTCAAAATATTTTTGTAGTAAATGGGAGCAGTTTTGTGCTTCTAAATCTATTTCTAATTTCGAATGACATTACGAGGCAATCAATCTGTTTCTAATTATAAGCCAGCATAACCCTTTTCCTTATCCTTTACATTCGTCAAAGATTTTTTTATTTATTAAAAAAACCCGCTTAGGATCGCTTGGAATCATCATGAAACGTGAAGAAATCTTGAAAAATATATATTCTTATGCTATCAAAATTATAATTATGACAAAAAAAGAGACTCAAAAAAGAAATTCCAAGAAAGTAGAAGAGAACATTTAAAACTGCAGATAACCCATCCTTCATTTCAATCCTGAGTAAAATATTCTGCATAGATAAAAAAAAAAAAAAAAAAAACGGGACAATTTAATTGAAATTAAAAGAAAATCGATTTCCTCGTAATTCTACATCGAGTTGAATTCGGAAACCTAATCCAAATATTACCCGGTTTAATTTTAAAATAAAAGAAAATTGATTTTCCTCATGATTCTGCATCTTTATATATATATATGTATGCACGCGACCATAACCACATTTACACACAAGCATGCGGTTCCTTTGCGGCGGCGGCGCCCCCTGCCGTGGGGCTTCCGGGAAAGGGAGATTGAGGATGATCGCCGGGTCGTGCTACGTGCCGAAGAAGCGGGCCTTGTTCCCCAGGGGCGACGACGCGCACTTCATATGCTCCGAGAAGAGCACGATCGGCGTGTCCGACGGGGTCGGGAGTTGGATCGGGTTGGGCGTCGACCCCGGGGAGTACGCCCGGGGCCTCATGACGAGCTGCGCCGACGAGGTCGGGAGGCAGGAGGCCGGTCGCGTGGACCTCAACGCGGTCCTCGGCGCGGCCTTCGACAGGATCTCCGTCAGGGGGTCGGCCACGGCGTGTCTACTGACGCTGGCCGATAATGTACGTCGTCCTTTTTCTGTTTATGTCGGCCTCCGGCTCGACCGATCGGCGTTACTTAACTCGGCGTGAAATCCTTGCTATGTGTTCCTCGTCGCAGGGCCGTCTGCGGGTCGTGAACGTGGGCGACAGCGGGTTCGTGCGGATCCGAAAGGGCGAGGGCGTTTACCGGTCGCCGACCCAAGAGTACGGCTTCAATTGTCCGTATCAGCTCGGAAGATGGACGGGGATGGACCGCTACAGTACGCCGAGCTCGGCACAGGTAGAAGAACTTGATATTCTGCATACGGAGATATGCATCAGATGATTTCACGTACTCTTCTTTCACTGCGTACTGAAACTGTCGACTGGCTTTAACGTTCGACATGTCGAATAAGGCGGTCCGGGTTTTGCAGGCGAAATCTGCCGGAAACCTAACAGAGGGTCGAAACCCGAATCATAACATGACGTGATCCGCAGGAACCTTATGTGTGTTTATCTGCGAGTCTTGCTGTGTTTTTATCGACCGATTGTGTGTTCGGCGTCGTACTGAATTTACATGCCCGAATCAAAGCGCTTGGGCTTGCGCGCGAAGCAATCTTTTCGATCCAGGCTCTGATGACGATTTTTCGCGTGAATGTCCGCAGAGCTACGAAGTCGAAGTACGGGAGGGGGACATCATCGTCGCCGGGACGGACGGGCTGTTCGACAACCTGTTCGTGGAGCAAATCAAGGAGGCGGCCGAAGCCGGGATCAGAGGAGGCAAGGGTCTCAAGGTCGTCGCGTCCTTGATAGCCGCTCGGGCGCACGCCAACTCCCTCGACAGGACCACGAGGACGCCATTCTCCGAAGCCTCGGCGGCGCACGGCGAGGAGTGGCGCCACCACGGGGGCAAGCCCGACGACATCACCGTCGTCGTCGCTCGCATAGTAAAAAATTAGAGATATAGATAGAGAGAGAGAGAGAGAGAGAGAGAGAGAGAGAGAGAGAGAGAGAGAGAGAGAATCTGTTCAGGAATAGATTAGAAATCTTTCAATTCGATTCGGGTTAATGCTTAAGCTGTAAATTTCGAAACTGAATTTTGCAAGCGTGCGGTCTCCGATTTCACAACTTCTGCAAAAATTTGAAGAAGAAAAATCGGATTTCGCCGCCATGTTTTGCTCTTTCGGATCGAATTTCGGCGGAACGTTTAAATAGCAGAAGCTTAAGCTTTCGATTTCCGACGTTCATATGGATTATAAATACTTTTGGAATTTAAAATATTGTTTATGAATTATGTTTGCTTTTTGAGTTGATATTACGAATGACTTCATAAATTTATCTCCAAAATTAATTTTTTTACCATATATATTTTTTTAACAAATTTAGGATTCTTTTGCAAATATTTTTATTTTTGATAATAATTTTTGTTCGGAAATAATTTATTTTTCCATTCATATTCTTTGGACTAATTTCTAAGTATTCGAATGTGTTTGATAATTGCATATAATTTATATTATCGAAATAGAAAAAGAACATAAATGTGTTTAGTGCACCCTTCAAATTTTTTTTACGAGGTATAATTTTGTTAGCTTTTAAAATTTTCTTTTTTTTCCCTTTTTTTCCCTCCATTCTTCTTCCTCCTCTATGGATTGTCGGGTGTTAGCGATGACTGATGACTAGCCAAAGATGAGCTGGTTGGGCGAGATTGAGCCTCCCCTAGCCATGATGAGGCTCTCTAAGACCCAGTGATTGGCTAGAAAAGGAAGAAGAAAGAAAAAGAAAATGATTTTATTTCAGAAATTATTAATCGAAACAAAAAGGTGGGTTTTTCTATTTCTTGTTTCCATTCCAAATCTATTCCCTAGTTATTGATTTGTTTTGAGAAATAAAAATATTAATCGATATTATCAAATAGATTTTTTTTTCTTTTGATAAACAAAAGAGCAAAAAATAGAGGAATATAATGGTTACCAAACATGATATTACTCTATGTTAGTTTATGTTAAATTAGATTAATATCACGAGAAACTATAGGCCAGTATACTTTTGACAGACGAAGAATAAAAGCCCAAACTGATACATATGTCAAATAAAGAGTAAAACTCAAATTAATACACATGTCAACTGTCACATGATATCTAATTCAGCAATTTGACAGTAGAATTTAACAAAAACTAATAACAAGTAAATTTATCATTGATGTACCAGTTTAAGATTTGTGATGATAGTTTGAGTAACCTTATCATAGGTGCATTAGTTTAAAATTTTTGATGGTATTAGCCCTTTTCTTGTCGGTTAACTTTCTCGAATACACTCGATAAGTGTCTTGGCACAAAAGATGCTTTCATCGAGGCGGTCCAATTTGCTAGGAAGAATGGACCCAATTGGAATGCTAGAGAACAAAGGAGACGCCTTCCGTAATTAATGCAAAATCGCAGGTCGAAAATGCAAACGCCTGCAATTACAAAAACGGCAAAACGAAACAGCACCCGTGTGCCGCGTTTCTTCTTCTTCTACTTCCTTCTTCCTGTCAGTTGCGGCGTCGTTCTCACCCGCCGAGCCCGGAAAATCTCCGGCGCCGTCGCGCCGGAATCGAAGCAGAAGCGAGCTCCAAAGGTCTCACCGGAACGTAGGAGGGGCGGCTGCGGTGGTTCGAACTCGCCACGCAACGCTTGATTAATCCGCTCGAGCGCCGAACTCATCAGTGGCCACGTAAGTTCGCCTCGTCGTTCGATTCGATTTCGGCTCCGGCTCCTGTCTTCTGCCGGGGGACGACGGGGATGCATTGTTTAATTTCGGAAGAAATGCATGTCGCGCCGTGTTTTTTCCTGGGTGTAGCATTCGCGTTGTGGAAGTAAGTTCCTCTGCGTGGTTATAGTCGAAGTCGAGATAGAAATCGATGCTCTCTCTCGAACTGTGTGGATTAGAGCGGTTGAAGTTGTTTGGAAAGAGCGGCAGTCGATGAAACTGTCGGATCATTTCTCGTTTTCTTTTTTGATCGTGGAGCAGTAACACTGTAGCGAATTAATTCATCTTGATTTTTGGAGGCTGT
>MU091188.1:0-13944 GCA_014858505.1 Corymbia citriodora subsp. variegata
CACAAGCCCTGCATTTGTCGACCACCCACTTGAGTAGAATCCTTCCTTTCCTCACATCCCCTGTCTTTCTTTGATCTCCTCACGGAGACTTGACTTGGTATTACCAGGATAGGGGTGGCGATGATCCCTCTTGGCTTTGATGGCTTGTTCACGGTGTTGGGGTTCTTGTTCTGAGTACAGAGGATAGGTCTGGAACAAAAAGGCGATGGCCTTGGTGGAGGTTTTAGCATATTACAAGTGGCGAACCCCATGGACGGTTTGTCTGGCAAAACTGATGAACAAATCATTTTTTTTTCCCTTTTTCCTGGGTTTTCTTTTTCCTCTTCAGATTGAGAGGAAGACTAAGAAGAACTCAGAAACCCAATATTGAGGGACCAAAATCCAACCACGGGAGTAGCCTTATTCTGGGTGGCAAAACAGGGCAATGCCCTAAACCGAGAATTGCATGATATAACGCATTGACCATAAGACAACAAAAATGAAGACAGAACACACACAAAGTCTTGAGAAAGGACCAGAGAAGAGCAGAGGAATCTCCCCTATTTTACATTAAGATCTAGAAGAGTCTAGTGGGTCGCTCGGACTTTCCCGTAGCGTGAGAGAGAGAGAGAGAGAGAGAGAGAGAGAGAAGTGAAGATGCGCCTCTCGAAAAAACCTTGTCTTGGTGGACTTCGGATTTGTTCCCTCGCCTTCTCTGTTCCTGTTGGTCTCTTTCTCATGGAGATCTCGAGGGGGGGTCCGGCGGAAATGTCACGCGCGAGCATCCGCGCGCGTGAAACTCACTCAGTTCAAGACCCCCCAAAAAGGAGGGGAAGGCAAGGTCACTGTCTGACCAGGAATCAGGTGGCGTGGATGGATGGAGACTGATCGGGCGTGATCTGACGCCGTTCTTCGCTCGGCCCGATTCCATGCTTGGATTTGGAAAAATACCATTTAAAACTCAAATTTTATTCAGTATAATAAATTTAATATAAATTTTTTAAATAAATACCCATATAACATATTTATTTCTAACATTTTTCATGACATAAAAAATTTCAAATTTTAATAACTATGATGCATTTATCACAAATTATTTGTCCAAGGGATATTTTCCTCTTTTATTTTTTTCTTCTTGACTTGTGGAGGGAGACTACTGGCGTTGATCCTCGCCTGAGTTCAGCAAGGGCAGCGCTCACTTGGGCCAAATCTAGTGAGGGTGGCTCCCATCGGCATCGAGTCAAGGTCACCCTTGCCTTGGCAAGCGAGGGTCAACCCTGACAGCTTTTCTATATTGAGAAAAATAGAAGAAGCAAAAAAAAAAAATACATATATATATATATTTTAATTAAAGAGTTTGAGATAAATATATTATAATTGACAAATTTTAGAATTTTTAATATTACATACAATATTTTGGGATAAATATTTCATATAAATATAAAATGTGATTTTTATCACAAAAAAATTTAAAATAAATTTATTACACGAAATAAAATTTAGAGTTTTTATGATATTTTTTGTTTGGATCTTTGCCCATTACAGGGCATCGTTAGAGAGAGAGGGGAGAGGGAGAGAGAATTGAGGAGATCTTCACGCGCCAGGATACTTCACGTGCGGCGTTGGTTGGCGCCGAAAGCGGCTGACGGTGGAGTCCAGCGTAAGGACTGGGAGTGCGCGTGGGCTTTGTTGTTCTCGAGGTTTCATTCACCTGCTTCGCTGTCGTTTTATTATTATTATTTTTTGCTCTAATGTCCATGAAGTTACTTGTACGGACGCAGACACTGGAAGGAACGGGGGAGCTTCTGTTATTCCTTTATTTATAATCATTCGGTCGCTAGGTAAACTCGTCACACCAAATCTTTCCCTTCATCTTTAATTTTACGAAGGATACAAATAACTCTTGAATTTTATCATAATATGTACTATTATCTCTCAATTTTTCATTTATTCAATCTGGTCTTTAAATTTTAACTTAATACACAACATCATTTATGAATTTTTAATTTGCTCAAATTAGACCCTAGACTTTTGATTCATGTTTATATATATTGGTCGAAAATAGACTATCATTCATTCATAGAAACAAACCCTACTAGAGTTGGACATTTAAAATTTTTGAACATAAAATATTCCAAAGAGATTTTTTTTTGGGAGGTGAGGGTTAAATACAATCAATTGATGAAAGAAGAGTCTTGTTTCGATGGGCCTTAACAACTCAATCAATAGCTTGATTGACCTCTTGTGGGCAATGAACAACCTTTGCCGTCTCCAAATGGGCTAACAAAGTCCAACAGTCTTCAATGATGCCCTTACTCATCCATGGGCTTTCTTCACGGCCCATTTTACACTTGGCAACTGCACAAAAATCGCTAGATACTTCACAGAGCAAGTCTTCTTTCGCATGCAGATTGGAAGCTTCGGGTTGCAGGAACAGTATGCCCTTCTTCATGGCTTGGGCTTCGGCAACCTACACCGAGGGAGCTCGAACTTCTCTTGCAAAGCCATCCACTAATATCTCGTTCGAATCTCGCACAACACCAGCAATCAACGTTGAGTTTGAGGGAGCCTCTCTGTCCAGCAGAACCCACAGCTCCATTGAAACATCAAAGCCAATCCTCTCTTCCTTCGAGCTTGGGTTCCATCTTTCGAAGCTTTTTATTAGAGGAAGTATGACATCGATGCTCGAGGTTGGGTCGAGTAGGCGAGCTTGGAAAATGTGGGCATTTCGGGATTTCCAAATCAACCACACTGTCGCGGCTACACAAAGAATTTAGGTGTGAATCGAAACATTATGACACCCATTTATCCATCCTGGTTATGCTAAGTAAGCATACACTGATGTTTATGCGAGGGTCCAGCCACACTTGTCTCATCTAGTCGTAGAGAAGGGAAGTATGTTCAATGGTTTCTAAAGTTCGTGAGCATAAAGAAAGAAAGTTTGGGTCAGGTAAGATTTGCCTCTTATATAGATTTTCTTGTGTTGGGATCGCATTTTGACAAATGCTTCATAGAAAGAATCTTAATTTGGAGGAATTCTTAGGTTCATTCTAGTCCAGCGGGTTTTAAGCAGCTGGTAGGATGATATTGCTTGGTTTGAGTTAACAGTCGCAATTGTCAACCTTCAGGCTGTTAAATCACTCTTTACAAAATATAATCCCAATTTGTTCCCCGTCCAAATTGTGCCTAAACTATATGAAAATGTCTAATCTTGTCATTGAACTTGAATAAATGGAAAAATAACATTGAAATTTTCATATAGTGTAAGGAATAAATTAACATGCATCAAAAGTTTAGAAATTACATTGAAGAAATTAAAAATTTAGGGACAATATAGTAAGGGCTAAAATTCATAGACTATATTTAATAAATAAAAGTTTAAGGATGACATTTCACATTAAGTTAAAGTCCATATATTGTTTGTGTGATTATTTCTTAATCCATTGACAACGGTATTATAGAAATTCCCTCATGGGCCATGTGAGATTCCATCGCACCCATCAGCCCCATTTGAGTCGTGATAGACATGATCAATGGCCTGGGGTTCGACCGACATAATCCACACTTAATGCAAGTCACATTTCTAATTAAGTTATATGCAAAGAAGCGGTAAAAAAAGAAGAATTTGTCCTTCGATTTTGATTATTTAATATTGGGCGTAAACTTTTCCATTGATCCTCATATTATATGGTTTTTCTGCTCGTGTCGATCTTAACGAAAATGCCAACACCATCGGTAAGTTGCCCTTGAATGTCGACATAATAAATTGTTATTAACAAAAGTAAACAGTAGGGGACTTGAGCACTGCTCTCTCGACGTGGCGAGGATCCCAAACATTGGTCATTCATGACCGCGACTGTCCACGTTATATATATAGACACACATTGAATCAATCTATTTATATGAATTATTGAAATAATTGCAACATTTTTTTTCATATCAGATTAATAATTAGTTCGCTGAAAACAGTGCTTCCACTCAACATAAAAATGCAGTTGGCCTTTTGTTTTTAAATTCTTTCCATATATTTTTTTTCAATTATCTTTCTCAGTAATGGGATGGACGACTAAAGATGATTGATTTTCAATTCAGTCCGATTTTTTTTTTTTTTTTTATGTTTCCATTCAGCTATCTTATTGTGCAAAGCCTGATCAAGAACAAATCTAGAACTTGAGGCATATCTTATGCTTGTATTTGGATATCTTATTGTCCAATTTCAGGCTCCTATTTCATTAGAAACAATGAACCTAACCCATTCATTTTTTTGAAGAAATAAAAAAAAAAATATGAATCGGACCCAATCGGTTGGTTTGGTCCAATCCAAGTGATTTCTAATTCAAGTAGTTTGTTTTGCATACCCCTATGGATGACGTTAATCCCTAACTCCCTTGGCACATGGTGGAGTATAGTGAATTGATAATTGATTTTCCCTGTTGGAGCACCATTTAAATAATTCTTTTTACGTCAGGCTCGCTATAGATAAGTAAAATATTTATCATTAAATTATTGACATATACAAAAAATTCAAATGCCAAACTAACTTAGCCACATATGTCTTCTTCTTTTTTTGTCGATCCTACTCTATTTGTACTTTAACTTTCACCCTTAGACTTTTGTCTATCTTCTCATATGACGTGAGAGTCGAAATTCATACTTGAAACTAAATTGTACTCACTCCAACTCTCCTTGAAAAAGTGAGGATTCGAATATCCTATCTCTATCTTCCGATATGAGAAGGATGACTACCGAAACAAATCCTAGTACTTTCATACATCATTTATTTAGCAATGAACTTTTGTTACATTAGCAATGCACCTAACGGTAATCACCTCTAACTGCCACAAATTTGGCCCCAATTTAAAAAGAAAAAAAAATTGCTCCATTTTTTCCTTATAAAACTTCTCCTCCCTTGAACTTCCCAAATCAAATCCAATACTTTGAATTCTCATAGAGAGAGGAAAATCATGAATTGTTATATATTAGATGATATTTCTAATATAAGTAACTAAAGTAAGTCCTTAAAATATTTTGTTTGAATTCTGAGACATAAAATATGAAGGTATTTCTACTTTGATGGTAAAAATATATATAATTGAGAATAAGGAATGTGATGCGTGTGAACACTGACATATTAAAATAAAGAATGTAACTAGATTAGGCGCTCTTATTGGAGGGATTACTGCTGATAGCCCTTGTAGATGGAAACACTCTTGGAGAATAATAGGTCGATGAACTCAACCTCAATTTCACTTTATTGTGAATCCATGGCATAACCCTCTAATAGCAGACAATTTCTATTGATACCACGTAGGAGAACTTGCTTTCTTTTGAACATTTTTATTTGCATCTATCATTTACAAGAAAAACTATAGTTCCCCGATCTTTAGCACACGTATACTTTGTATATATCTTTTTTCCAAGTTACACTAAAAATTTCATCCATTATTCTTCAGCCTAAGTGAATATATATATTTAATGGTTCTTCTTCAACGTTGAGTTACACCAATGAAGATTTGGTTTTCCAAGAAAATTTAATTTACAGTACAAAACTTGTTTGAGAACATGTGTCTACATGGGTCTAAATGTAGGTCCTAACGTGAGTCCTAAAAATTTTTTAATATGGGAATTCGGTAAAAGAACTAACTTATCGTAAAAAAAATGTCATGTCAGTACTTTTGATATTTGAGAAAAAAATCAACACGAACGTAAAGCACATGAGAGTGGGAGCAATATTAAATGATTAGAATGGTTATCTCAATAATAAATTGGAAAGCCGTACATGTCATGGAGAGAGATATCGATTTATTCGTCACTATTTTAATGTGCAGACATCATACGGCGAGTCATGAAAATTTTTTGTGAATAACAATTGCTTATTCCCTTTTAAAGGAGAAAATACTCGGTGGTTGGAAATTACCAACGGACCTAACATACATGTTTTAGTCCTAACTGCCCGTTATTTGACATCTGTCCACTACTGTCCACTATGTGGAATTAAATAAAAATTTAGAAATTACCAAATGTCTATTTAGCCTCAGACATGGAAAAACTTTGTTCAAGTTGTAGCACCTCCATCTCACCATGGCAACCATTGTTTGAGTTCTAGCACGTCTCCCTCACCATGGAAACCAGCAGAGCCGCCGGCACTGCTCCCGCATGTCTAAGCCGAGCTGCCCCTTTCAGTGTTGCTCGACAATGATGGCGGACATGTACGAGCAGCAGCGTGAAGCTCGAACGCCTTCTGCCATGGAAGACCAGATCTTGAGATCTAGAGAGCAACGTCGACAAAGCAACAATGGCCATGGGTGAGCAACGATGTACCCTAAAACGATTCCAAATCTGAAGGTGATCTGAAAATTACAAAAAAAGATAGAGCCCGAAGCAGCTTGAGCTGACAGCGAGCGATGCCAGAAAGGGTCCTTCATCATTTATGGCTTAGATGAGTTCTTTGCCCCTAAATTTTGGCCTTGAGCAAAGTCGGTCTCTTGACTTGTCCTCGGCCAAAAGTGTTTTGGGGGCCTTAGAAGACATGGCCACAATTTCCCATTTTGAGTTTTTTTTTTTCAGTCTTCTTCCTCCTACATCATCCATGGCTGCAAGCTTTGTTTTTCCATGGCTCAAGAAGTGGCTCAGCTTGGACGTGGCCCTGATGACACCGCTGGTGGCGACTGTGAGAGGAGGCTTTGCAACACCAAAAAAAAAAAAATCCATCGTTAGTGTCGTTCAGTCGGATGGGGAGAAGGAGAGAAGAAAATTAAATTTTTATTTTTATTTATTTCCATTTCAGCTACTGAAGTGGCAAAATGAATATGTGTCAAATTATGAGTGATTGGGAGTAAAAAAAAAATACATACTTGGTCAGCAGATAATATGATAGTTTCTAATCACTTAATGCATCTTGTGTGCCAGCATGACAAATAACAAAATTCTTAAGAACGCGACATGTGTTATATGTGAGACCTAAATTATTGGGCCATTGAAAGCTCCTCTCTTTCTCCTCTCTCTCTCCTCTCTATGTTGCACACTCTGTTTCACTTGAATCTCTATTTTTGCCACCCCCTCTTGCTCCCACCAAGCCCCCGTCTAATGATGGAGGTGGCCTTTTGAAGTGGAGGCAGAGGCCACGTCTACCGTTGCGAAGTTTGTTGGTCGGCTGCAGTGGTTCGTCAGTCGGCCAATGGCTTAGTGGGAACGAGAGGGGGCAGTGAGGAGAGAGAGAGAGCATGCAGGGAAGAGAAAGAGAGGCTACGTGAGAGAAATTTTAGAGAAATAACTTTAAGTTAAAGGAGTTTTTCAAAATACAAATTGTGTTTGATAAATTATAATCTAAGAGCCCATTGTAAAGTACTTTGAGGAAAATAGTGTTTTGAGAAATTTTTATTTACATAGGACTTTTGTCATTTAAAAAAAGAAAAAAAATAGTTGACTGGCGAAGGATAGTTGTCGATGACTGTCAACCGTTGACATCTAAAGTTGCAAGACCCCATGTAACCACTAGAGACCACTAGTGAAGGTCAGGCGAAGGTTGAGCAAACCCCGACAAGGGTCGCATGACCCTCGCTACCCCTCACAAAGGCTGGGTGACCTAGATCTAGGTCATTGCAGTGACCTCCCTCATGGAGATTTGGGTCGTTGATGGTGACCTCCCTCACGAAGGTTGTATGACCTATATTTGGGTCGTCGCGACTCCTCATGACCTAGATTAGCAACCCTCTCTAGAGGTATTGTCACGAGTCAAATTGTGTGGCTCTTGCAAAGGTGATGCAAACCCCCAATGACAATCGCTTGTCGCCACGATCATGCTGGCATCTCTCTAGCCTAGCATTGGCCTCTTGCATCCACATGCAACTTTGCCAGCCGACCTCAACGGAGAAGAAGATGAATAGTATCATATAACTTGAGAAAAATGGAAAAAAACAAAAAGTTAGTGATGATAGATTCAGAAGAAAATTTTTTATACTCCTAAGCTTTTAGGTGTGTCGAAAAAGCTAAAAGCCCAAGGCAATTTAGGATTTATCTTAGACTTTTAACCTTATAAAGGCAGATTTTTCTTTAATGGGATTTAAAATTTTTTTTCCAAACACCTAATATTTGGCCAAAGGAGCTTTGGGGGTTGTCCCAAGCCCCCCTTCTCAAGGCTATTCCCAAACGCGCAGAGCGTGACGTACTCCCAAAGGTTCTCCTTGTTTGCCGCGCTAGTGAAAAGCGTGTGCCACTCAACATACCATGCGGTTGGCCTTTTTCTTCTTCTCTCTTTTCACTTTTCTCTTTTTAGTTCTTTCCATTTTTTTTTTCTATTTTCAATTTTCTTTATACGGCTCTAAATAAAAGCAACGCTCGTTTTTTTTTTTTTTTTAGCATCATTTTGCTTTCTTTCAATTTAATTGAAGACAAATTTACTTTGTTTTGCGTATTTTATGTTTCAACCAATCGTTTTACATATAATTTAAGTTTATATTTTTTATTTCCTAATTAATTTACCCATGTGTATTTTATGATATTATCTATTCTATCTTAATGTGTAATTTATCTCCATATCATTATTGTGATTGATCAATGAAAAAATTGTTCACATTAAGGCTTTGATAAAAAATAATAATTTGGAAAATATCTTTTTTAAATGGCCACTCCTATCACTTATAAAAATAAATGAATGAATAATATTTTTATCATCCACAAAATTATTAAATATAAATTATAGTCCATGATGAAAAATATTTTTCATTAGCTAATTATTTTAAATGATTGGAGTGATTATTTTTATGTAAATATTTTTCAAATTGCTCATGTTTCGTGAAACAAATATTGTGTCGTTGGTTTTATGATTCTAGAACAAGTAGCCAAATCATTCAAATGATGAGAAGTTTAAATTTCAACACCTTAGGCAGACTTCATTTCATCTTCCTATTTTATAGCCACTCTTTTCTTCCCTTTCTTCAAAATCTTTGTTTATTTTTTCTCCAGCATCTAGCCAAAAAATAAAGATAAGGACCTTTTTATCAAGAAAATCAGATTAGATCAGACTCTCTCTTCTTCTTTTTTCCCGGAAAACGAAGACACGTCCTTTTGTTTCATTATGATATATTCTAGCAAGATAAATATACAAAAAAAAAAATAGATGAAATAATTACTGGCTATTGATTGTAAAAATTTGCAAGATTTTTCAACGTTTTGAAATATTTGTCTATCGTATCATTTAACTAGTTGGGGCAGTAGTTTTTTTTTTAATTCCTGTTCAAGATTTGCAAAATAAGGAGAGCAATTTTTTGAGCGATCTCAGATTTTGGTAACCTCCGTAATTGGTGTTTTGGAATATTGGATGAAGATTTATTTATTTTTATATCTATTTTATCTTATACTCTTTTAAGAAAATATATTGACACAAAAGAAAAAAAAATGGAAAAAATAGGCCCAGCCCGCGATGTATATTGGAAAACGTTAATCCCTGAGCACATGGTGGAGTCTGGTGCATTGACCCTTGATTTTCTTTGCCAAAGGACTGTATGAATAACATTTTCTATGAGACCCAACTACAATAATTGACATATTTACCTTTGAATTATTGACACGTGAAAGAAGTCACTTGCTAGGTGTGCGTTAAGTAAATTTTCTATTCCGGAGAAAATTTTTTGCTTAAAAATATATTTTTTAATTTTTTTCCTTGGATGTATTTTTGAGTAGCGTTAAATATTTGCATAAAATTTTTATTCCCGAATAAAAAAGAAGAAGAACGTGAATGCGTTTGAAATTTTTTTGTGACATGGAATTTCTTTTTTATTTCTTAATAATTATTAGAGAATTTTTTTATTTTTTTCCATTCTTCTTCTTCCTCCTTTAGCCAGTTGGTGGGCCTTGGCAACAGCTGGCATTTGGCTAAAGGGCTCTCATCTCTAGCTGGTTGCTAGCCATTGAGGAAGAAGAAGAAGAGAGGAAAAAAACAGATAAACAATGACTAGGTTTAAAAAATTGCTCATAGAAAAAAAGAAATAACTTCTGGTTCTTGTTTTTGTTTCAAATCTATTCTCCGACTACTTATTTATTCTAAGGATTATGAAAATTTACTGATATTACCAAATGGATTTATGCTTTCTTTTTTCTATTATGGAGAATAAAATAATAGAAATAGAGAAGAATTGAAGTGTTATCAAACAGGGCCTAAATCAACTTAATGGCAGTCATAAATACGTAAGTTCTGTCGTTACATTGGCAATGCACCTAATTATGGTCAATTTTTTTTTAAAGATATTTTAAAAACCATCTCTAACGATGGCAGTTTGATGCAAAAAAATATGCTCAAGATTTTACTTATAAACCTATGAAAAATGCTTATGTGACTGTGATTTTGAGCCAAAAAAATAATTAAAAGTTATTGTAAAGTTCATTTTTTCAAGAATTTGTAGCTCACACAACATGTTGTTACCTTCACGATAACCCAAAAATTGTTAAATTAGTAAAACCCTAAACATATCCATTCTTTCTCCTCTAACCTTTCCAAATTGATGCCAATACTTTGAATTCGTATATACAATCACATACATTGAACTTATATAAAAACTTATATGTAAGAATTTCGTCTTCTCTCGATCTCTTTCTTATTATAAGAACTTATATATGTTTGATGAGATCAGACAATTTCTTTCACTACCAAATACGAGAACTTGCTTTCTTGATTCTTTTTTTTTTCGTCTGTCACGCACAAAGCAGATTATTGTTCTCCAATTTTTAGCACATGCATCCACATGTGAGTCTTCCTTGCTAGTTATGCGCTAAATTTCAATTTTTGTTCGTCAGCCTGATGGACAAAATATATAATAAATATTTCATAGACTTTCTTCATTATTGAAGATTTGATTCTCTGTAAAAATCTCTCCATCACAATTTTCATTTGGACCGAAACTTATGAATAACGCAACGATCTTCTCATCATCTTTATCGCCCGTTACCGTCTTCATACAAAATCATGATGGACGCTGCCTTCGTCTTGATTGCATAGCATGAATCCACTGGGCAAAAACGAGACGTCATCGAACTTTTATGGCTGAATTGAAATTCGTTAATGCATTTTTGACATATTTCCATGCAATTTCCGCCTTTGAATTACAATTTGGATCATGAATTGGTACAACCACACGATGTTTATGCCCAGATTAGTACTTTTGCCACCATAGAAAAATGGACAATAAATCTCATGTTGCCACCTGTGATCGTGCGATATTCCTCATCAATGATATTTAGATACTTGCTTAACCTGGACGATTCTTAGTCAATATCTATCCATATTAGGCAATTTAATATATCATATTCAAAATATATACTTGCCTAAAAGAAAATTTGTATTGGGGAAATGTTAAAGATTTAATGGTGAAATATCTTTCCTTTTGTGTTTAAGCATCTTGCATGTTACTAATTTTAGATTGCACATTCATAAAATTAAAATCAGAAAAATATTTCTAGGGGTGCAGTTAGGGAAATTTTAGATTTATTTATACATTTGATTGATTTATTCTCTTTGGATTGGATTCCTTTTTAGATTACTCTGCGCTAAATTCCCATAAGAAAATTAATTTTATTTGTTGCATAAAATTTTTCAAATTCCCCGCTCACCTTTGGAACTCTTTCTCAGTCATGCTTCCCCGTAATCGAGAAGGATAAATAGCCACTCTAGATTGCCGCCCTCGCTACTCAATTCCTCTCTCGAACGTCTCCGTCTCTCCGTCGGTCTCCCGTGGCCATCGGAGACGATGCCCAGCGAGAGGATATGTGATACCGGAGCAGCCACCGCTTCTGCCAAGAGAGGAAGGGAAGGCGGAGGAGGCGCCTGCGGGAGCCTTCCCCCTCCACTCCTCTTGGCGGAGGCGGAGGCTGCTCTGGCCCCAGATTTCCTCTTACCGGACATTGTCTCCGGTGGTCGCGAGAGACCGACAGAGAGGCGGAGGTATGAGAGAGAGAGAGATAGAGAGAGAGAGAGAGAGAGTGAGGGGAAGCGATGCAGGAGGGAGGCAGCTTCGACGGGTGGCCGTGTCCGCTGTGGCTCCTATCTCCATTCCCCAACGAGGAAGCTCGCCGGAGATGGCGGGCAAGCCTGTCTTCTCTGTTCTTTGTAGCTCGTTTTCTCTCGAATCCGGTTCAGCGCAGCAACTGTTTGCTTGATGGGGTCAGACAGAATGTGGATTTTTAGTGGAGCATCCTTTTGTTGTTGCTTGTCGGGGTCGGAACGTAGAGATGGGGAGGAACGAGTGCTCGTGAATTAAGGCTTTTTTCTATAGATGGTACATTCATTTTTGTACTGTAGTAAGTTTTCTATTATTTTGATCTCATCGACTAATTAAAAGACATTGAGAAAAGAAAACGGGAGAACAGAAAAGGAACTGAAAGAAAAAGAAAAATTCATGGGACCTCGATATGCAATTTCGAATTCACGGGGACATCTCTCGATTTGGTGACCCTAATAACCAGATGATGATCTCGGATTGGCGTTGAGGTTGGCGGCGGCTGAGCTCCGATGGCGTTTTGCTGCTGTTTTTCCATCTCTTGCCGAATGGGTTCGGGCGGGACTTCTTTTTTTTTTTTTTTTTTTATCATTTCCTTCCTTTTAATTTTTCCAGTTCAAGATTTGCAGGATAAGGATAGCGATCTTTTGAGAGATCTGAGATTTTGGTGACATCCGTCATTGGCGCTTTGGAATCTTGAATGAAGATTTGAGTTTTTATGGTAAACTTGGAATTGACAGAAAGGGGTCCAGGAGTCCAGGGCTGTTACCGTTTGATCTTCTCGGTTAGAGCACCACTATTAACCATCTTGTTTCATAAATTGATTGATTTTTTTATTTCTATTCTCCAAACAAAATTTTGAGATTAAATAGGTATTTGATAATATAATAATATAAAATTTTAATTCTTGAATCAGAAGTTCATTTAATAATGATGTGAAATTTTTTCCTCTCGAGTGGTGGCGAACATATGGGTGGTGACAAAAGCAAGTGATAAGAAGAGTTTTATTCATTACTTTTGTTCTAGAAATAGAAAAGTAAAAGATTTTTAATTCTGATTTTCTGATCCAAACTTATTACTGGAAATAGAAAAATAGAAGAATAGAGAAATGTTCCAAACTTGTTCTCGAAAATAGAAAAATATAAGAATAGAGAAACAGAAATATTAAGCGTGGCCTTACACGCTTATTGTTGATTTATTAACATGGGAAAGAATTCCATTGTTAAACTTAACTCAATCACTCAGGTGGCTCATCCAGCAGTGAATGGATAAGTTTGGTTTATTACATTGGTAATGCACCTAACCATAAACGATTTTTTCTTTTAAAATATTGAAAACCACCATGACAAGATCCTGAAATATTAAACTTAGAAATGACACCATTTCTTTTTATTTCAGGATCTTGTCATTCCATAATAAAATAGTAATAATACCACATGAATTTGCTATTCAATATCTCTATGATTATATGGGCTTCAAAATCACTCTGACTTTCCAAAGTTCCCGTTGCCAAATCCTAACAAAAGGGATTCTCTGGCTATCATATTAGCAGAACCTAGTATCGCTTTTGCTTGACCAAGTGCGGATCCACGCTGTGCAATCGAGACGAAGGCAGCGTCGATGATGACTTGGATGAAGACGGCAACGTTCTGCCGCGTGCGAAACAAGACGGAGTCGAGTATCGTGATCGAGAGGATGAGAAGATCACCGCAGAATTCATCGGTGCGGGTCCAGATGAAAATTGTGATGGAGGTCGAAACAGAACCGGCGCTGCTGTTAAAGATGAATGGCGGATTGGGGGCGAAGAAAAGACATTTAAATGATACGTTCTGACCCCTCAAGCAGCAACCCTTCTGAACAAGCAGAAACAAATCAGCACCGAAGCTGAATCGGATTCAAGGAAAAACACTAAAGAGAAAAGAAAAAACAAGAAAGACTACCTTGCCCAAGCCAAGATATCGTCTGGGCCATTTCT
>MU091190.1:0-13927 GCA_014858505.1 Corymbia citriodora subsp. variegata
ATGGAGGAAGAAGAAGATAAAAATTAAATTTTTATTTTTTTATTCCAACTCGGGAGACACATATCAATTTATTATTGGACGTGAGTAAAACATGCACGCCACATCTTGCAAGCCATTGAATGTTTTCTCGTTTACGCTTAGCTTTCATCACGCCCGGTCAAAAAATGGCACCCGACATCGTCAAACTGTCAGCATATCCTGTGTTGTTTTTATATATTATCTTATGGTCAAAATCTCTGAATGGTTCCAAACGTAGACCAATTAAAATTATGTTTGTCTAGAGGGTTATGCACTGAACCGTCCTTTGCTACCTTTTCAGTCGCGCCGCCATTGATGTTCGTTCTCATCTTCATTCCCATCGCTATAAATACCACCAAAGAGCTGCACCGATTTCTAATCATCCTACACGTTCCACAGTCATCAGAAGTTGCAATTGGGAAAGAAAATTCGAGGGTATTGAAGCGTTTTTGGATTTAAGAAGAGAGAATCGCAATTTGGAAGAAAATATGAGGAGAGGGATCGTATTGGCGGGTTGCTTGGTTGTCGCGATGCTGGCTTGCCTCGGAGGTGCGGGGGCAACAGAGTATGTAGTCGGCGGTAGCCGAGGATGGACCGCATCGCCAAACATCACCATCGGGTATTACGACGAGTGGGCCGCCAACAAAACTTTCAGGGTTGGCGACACTTTGAGTAAGCATCCATCTACTTATTCTCCCTCTTGTGAACATATTTGGTCTCCTCATTTACATACGCATATGAATAATTTCATGACCGCATGTGAGTTTACTTGTTTAATGCAGACAATATTGGTCTTTAAATTTATTTGGACATTAATCAACATAAATCAAGTCTAGGCGTGATAATTTGCTTCAATTTTAAATCTTCTTTTCTCGGGTCATTTTATAATCATATTTGTTAAACCCTCTCTAAAATACAGAGTTTGAATTGAATGGGACTCACAACGTCGCGAATGTATTAAGAGAAGATTACGACAACTGCATAAAAACAACCACGTTGGCGGTCGGTGGCAACTCTTGGTACATTTTCCCACTTACAGAGGGCACCAACTATTTCATCTCCACCGTCAATTCCGACTGTGAGAATGGACAAAAGCTAGCCATCAACGTCGTCAGCCAGACCTCAGCCGGGTTGCCAAGTAGCTCGGCTTCCTCAATCACCGCGGTTGCCTTGTCCGTGCTAGTTCTAAGCATCATCGCAATGTTCAGGAGCTAGATTTGGGTCAAGGAGGAGGAGGATACTGTAATTCTCCTTTTCTAGCTCATGTTAATATGGTTTCTTCGCTGGTCATTCATAATTCATGTATTGTGCGGAATAAAAAGAGGCTCATAGGCAAAAACTGATGCTAGCCTTCTCAATTTTCAAATAAGTCCGTCTCTCCCCTATTTGACAAACATCGACCGTGCAGGACCATTGCGCGCTCATCGGTCGGAGCTTTTTCCGGATACTTCCCGCCTTATATTGGCCTATTCTACATGAACTATTCAATCATGTGACGGGTACTTCCGGACCTCCGTCGATGAGCTATTGCCGGATACTTCAAATGAACCATCACATTAAAAAGTGAGTTAACGGTGGCCGGAAGCACATAATTATTTTTCCACCGATTGGGCTGTGGCATCATCTCTTTCGGATCCCACCAGTTAAAAACCATGCTAATTCAATTAGTTGCTGATTTCAGTTCCGTGCATAGTTGTTTTTTTGACCAATCAAGAATTGGATTCTTCAAACATTGTGCAGTGGACATCTCTCGGATGAGTTGTACGGTGCAGCACTTTATATATTATATATGCGCACACAAAATACGAATTAAGCTCCCGAATCAGCCGCATAAAGAAACGTCTTCCAGGTCACGAGGAGTCCTTTGTGTTTTGAATTTCACATCTAACTCTTTGAGTTTGAATTTAGTCTATCTGTCAAAAACGAGAGTTCTTTGATTATTAGTAGATTATTGGTGCTCTCACATTGATTTTACAACAATCCACCAACCAAATTGTCATTCGTCTACATGTTTTTACAGTAATTAGCCAACGGAGAAGGTAACGACTTTTTGGTCAGATCATTGTGGCCATGAAGGAGAAAATGCTCAAATGATTTGATGAAATTCCTCCTCTTTTCTAGTTTCCAGGTTTGGATCCGAGATTCAAGATAGGGAAGGCTTGGAATGCTACTTGCACAGTATTACAAGAATTTGTGCCTCGTTATTTCATTGGTGTTTGACAAGTATTGGCCACAATTCGGAGCTGGCTACATAATCTCTGAGGTATACACACTGCTTGATACCGTTAGAATTCACCACACAATCACAAAGAAATAGAGAGTAAAAGCAAGCACATGAATTAGAAACTCAAGGTTTTATTCCATTTTTGTTGATGGGAGTAAGGAGCGCGTCTCAACAGATACATCGCGAGGAATTCCTATACACATGATTTCAAAGTCATCCGGCTCCAAGGATTTAACCAGTGGCCAATGATGGTATTGCCCTCCACGGGCGTCAATGCCCGCACGACGTTTTACGAATGAATTCGCTACGGACACACAAAGCGAACGTGGGTGTAACTCGTCCCTTGACAATTACGTTGGCCCACGTCCCAAAAAGATGTTCGGAATTTCATCCCGGAAAGAAAAGAGACAGAGACCAGCAACTGCTACCGCTTTGGACGACTACGCTAGTGGCCGGTTGACGATGACGATTTACTCTCAAAGCTTCAAAGTCAAATTGTCAGCATGTCCTTGATTGCTTTTGTATGTTCAGATGGTCAAAATCTCCGGATGGTTCACCGTAAGAAGACCAAGTAAACATATGTTCGCCAAAAGAGAGGTACGTATTGAACCGTTCTTTGCCACTTTTTCACTCTATGACACCTTCAGCGAGCCAGATCTGGCATTGACGACAGTCAACTGAGGTCGCCCGAGGTCAGGCAACCTACAGCGAAGGTCGCGTGACTTAGCTGAGGGCCGCTAGAGGTCGCTTGACCTCAGCTGACCCTCAAGGAGAGTCACTTGACTCAAGTGCCATGCGACCTAGGTGATCGTTGCCTAGGTCTTGCAGCCGCAGGCAGCCCTTGCCAGGGCCTCACAAGGGTTGTGCAATAGCGGCCGGTGGTCGCACAACCCTCGTGAGGCTCAAGTGGTGGTCACCTGGGACGCCCGACCCTTGCCTCAAGTCAGTCGAGGTCGAGCAACCTCCAACGGCTGTCGGCCAAGGTCACCCAACCACCAACGCCAAATTTGACTCGTCGATGGCCGTAACCCTTCGTCGGTCTGGCGAAGGGCTGCCTCCTTTCCAATTAAAAATATATATAATCATGGGCAAAATCGGAAATATGAAGAATTGGTGAAGATAGTTTTGAAAGGGAAAATTTTATTTTAGCATTCCGCCAAATACTAAAAGCCCAAAGCTAGTCCCTACTAGCCTTAAGCTTTCAACATTTTGAAGGCTAGCTTTCAACTGAAAATTGGCTCCAAAAGAAGTGACGTGAAGTTGTCAGGGAGAGGGGAGAGAGAGTGCACGGAGGAGGGGAGAGGAGAGAACACACGCGGTTTCAAAAAAATTTTCTCCACGCTGATAAGTCCGACGCCTGGGCCCATGGAAGGACACGTGTCGTGCTCCGGAGCAACCTCCCGTTTGCCACACTGGTAAACGAGCTGCAGCTAATATTTTCTTGATGGTCTGCTGCTAATGTGGGCCCGGATCTGACAGAGAGAGAGGAGGAAGACAACATGGACTCGAATGGACACGTGTCCATAACTGAGTGGTGTGCTGCATCATCCCACGTGGAGTATTGAACTCACTTAATATTTTCTTGAGTTGAGGTGAGGAGAAAGAGAGAGAGATTGCTTGGGCTTTGTCGCTCCAATAATGAAATGGGGCCAACAGCCCAAGAAGATACTCCAAGTAAGTAAACACTGAACAAACGGATCTGATGGGAAAACTTCTTGATTTTGGAAATTAAAACAAAGAAAAACACCTCTTCATCTTGGATAAATTACGAAAAAAAAAAGTCATAAATTTATTATATTTACACAAATTTAATCATAAACCTTTTAATTTGACCAATAAATCTTTTAACAATTTACTAATTTTTGATAGAAATTACATAAACATTGACAATGTCACATAGAATGGCAAGAGTTAATTTGAACAATTTTTATAACTTTTAATTTTTTTCCAAAATTTTTATAACTTTTAATTTTTTTCCAAAATTTTTAAATGTTTAAATTTTTTTTAAAATTATAATAATTATCAACATCGGTACCTATCATGTTACGTAAGCGAGTTATATAGAAATTTGATCAAAATATCTAAATTGAGAAATCATTAAAAGATTTGATTCTAAAGTGACCAAATTAATCGAATTAAAAGGTACATGGATAAATTGATACAAATATCCAAAATTTAAAATTTTTTTAATAATTTCACCTTTACGCCATCAAATGTTAGAATTTCAATCATTCGAACTTATGTCTAGGCAAGAGACCAAAAGAAAAAACTATATCTAGGCCCGATGTAGAGATCCTTTAATTCCGACATCGCAACTTTCTTTATGATTCAACCTAAAAAAGTCCCCCACTTTTTCCTTTTTATCTTTTCATCCTAACATACTGACTTATGAGAGCCCCAAGCGTTCAGTAAAAATTCATTTGAGTTATGCCAGGAAATTTAGCATAATGGGGTCTTCGCTTCACTCATTGCCCACCTCATTTGGGGCTGTGGGAACTCTAGAACTCCTAAGCTATCATTATCAGCATCTGCCACAAACCGCTCACAACATGCATACACAACGGTATTTGCTTTTGCTTAGCCCATATATCGTGCCTAGTATGCGATCAATCATCTGTCACACTAGGAAATCAGAATCTGATAGATGCTTGATTAACTACGGTAATGGCACAAGTCCTGATCAGGGTTAAACCATCCTCACAAAAAAGCAATCTTAAGAGTGATAATAGACGTAACAGTTTTCAGATGGTGCCTTCTTGATGCAAGAGTAGCATTAACTGGGAAAGCAAATTTAGCATCAGTCACCATCCAACTAATTTTACTCGACAACTACAGCGATGCTGACAAGACCCTGGTAGATGATCAACCAAGACCGAACCACTCCGCCAGCCACGGATCCAAGGATAACGAAATGGGTAACAGAGAGAAATTCATTCCAGCACTTCCATACTTGGAGATCGGCCTTAAAATTGTAGACCCCGTTGTATTAATGTAAAGGAATGCCGCCACCTGAGTATTCGACCTCCTGAAATACACAAACTTTTTTACATTAGCTTTCATCAAAGACTAATACCGTGTAGTGGCCAAAAAGAAAAGGCATATCATGTAGGAAATTAACATGCCCTTTGGCCATCTAAGTCAAGTAATAAATTCATGGTAACATAAATAAGTAGATTAACAAGCTAAGTCCGCAAAGGCCAGTTGTCAGGATATTCAAGCCGCGACATTTCTGGGGAGAAAAAAACCCAAGTCATATCTGGCTGAGCGTCTGCTTGGTATAGCTATGGTTGTGGTACGCTGAAACAATGCCATAAATTGACAAAACTTGTATGTATGGTGAGACACGTTCTAAACTTGCATTATCTCAAGGCTGGGCAACACAACTTCCTACAAAACATATGTCAGCTAATGCAGCTGTGAGAAATTTGCCCAACACCTCCCGGAAATGACAACGTCTCTTTTTGCAGCTACAACTGCAATTAGAAAACCTTGCCAAACATGCTCTTAGTGAGGTTGCCTATATGATCCTATAATTCCTACTACACTGGTACATAACAATAACTGTTATGCAAAACTCCTTACAGGAAGGAAATCAATTATAAGCTGCGGGTAAGAGGAGAGAGAGCGGCCATGGCTGTGAGCTCAAAGCTCTAGTGGCCATGATCCCAAGGCTTGAACTTGAGAGTCCACTCTAGCAGCAGCGGCCGCTCAAACATGTCATAGATATGTTAATTTTGCGACAAATGCTCACGACCATTTTCTTTCTAGAGATACGAAAGCGAGAATGAAGAGGATGAAGGATTAACAAATGATTTCAGAGAGAGAGAGAGAGAGAGAGAGTCAATATTTGAAAAAAGTTTAAAAAAAAAAAAAAATCTAGGTTTGCAAACTTTTAACGGGGTCAATGCCGCGTCGGTAATGACCGCTTGAAGATGTCATAGGTGCATTCGCTTTGAGAGAAATGATCACGGCCATTTTTTTCTCTAAAGATGCGAGAGTGAGGATGAAAACGGTGAAGGAATAAGAAATGACTTGCAGCAAAAGAAGAAGAAGAGAGGCAATATTTGAGAAAAGGGAAAAAAAAAGAAAAAAAAAAGACTAGCTCATTAAATTTTTTACGGTGTCAATGTCACGTAGGACCCCTATGGAAACTCTCAATGGAAACGCTCATAGGGGGTTGCTCCTCCTGGTCCATTCGCTTGACAAAGAATATATTAACCGCATCTTTCATGTCAAAGACAATCAAGCCGTTTCTTGACCGGGGAGACCCATGAGAAATAGCTATCATGTATGTGTGATTTAACCTGCAACAGTAAGGATGAGCATAGTTTGGGTTGAGCCAGTCCACATAGTATTGATCCTCAATTTTTTAGATTGGGGATTGATCTTATTGAGTCTAGATCGAGGATTGGACCGATCCTATGGATCCGGTCCGGTTTCACAGTCAATCCGAAATCAACCTATTGTTTTTCTATTTTATTATTTGTATCTCTTGAAAGGGAAAACATATTCTTTCAAATAATATATTCCTCAATAATGTGATATTGAGCAACTAAACTATGAACACCGATATATATCAAACATAAATCTAAGATAAGATGACAATAGAAATCTCCATTTGCAATTGTTGAGCTGCATTCGTGATATGAGCCAAGAGATGCGAGCGATTTCACTGGTTGAACTATGCTTGAGAGGCGAGCAAGGTAAGCGAATAGAGTGAGGCAAACAATGAGGATTTCTTGTTCTTTTTTGTTTTGGTCGAATCTGGGCCGAGTATTTACTTTTTAATTTACATGGTAGAACTACATAAGAAAGAAAAGAGGCAGAGGCGCTAGGGTTTAGAGTAGACAAAAAAATATAATACTATATATATATATCATATATCATCTATATAAAAGGTTGGTCTGAGTTGGACTAACCCTAATGTCCTAGAACTGAGAATCAACTCGTGCACAATGCAAAGTGCATGGTTCCCAAGACCAAGGATTGGTCCAATTTACTTGGGAACCGAACTAGGACTGATAGGATTGGGCTAATTCAAAGTCGATTCAAGATTGACCCGGGACCGATGCTCGCCCCTATACAATAATAGGTAGACCAAACAAGACTTAGAACTCATGATATAGTTGTAAGTCTCACCCTTCTTGGGTACCAAAATTCACAATCACCTTTGGGATTCAATTAACCCCTCGAGAGTTTCTTTTCTCGAGGGTGGGACAAGGCAAAGGATATTTGTTTTCCTAATTTTGTGAAAAATCAGACGGCAAGAAACACGACCAATATTCAAATGAAATTTCATGGACTTTTCTCGAGCCACTTTTCACGACATCGATAAAAGAGTACCATAATAATTACTTCCAAGAGTTTGGTGAGAGTTTATTAGAACGTGTAATTGGATCACTCTTTGCTAATTCAATTCCTCAATTTTGGCGCCTTGTCAAAGCCAAATGCTGAATTTCCCCAGGTAAAATGATCGGCTGGTCAAGAACTTTGACTTCAAGAAGGTTTTATAAATTGAGCTGAGGACCCATTTAGTTATCTAGCTACTCTAGTACGTACTTCACGAAAAATCAACTTTATTGTATACAATCAATCATAATCAACAAGTATGAGTCTCAATCCTCAAAAACAATTCACAATTACAAATCACAATCACCATGTGGTCATGAAATTGTTCAAATGCATATCTAACTGAGGAGACTAAATATTTTCATAAGAGAGAGGATAAGTAGATCAATACTTACTCAAAGTATCACCGCCCTTAAAAGTTTTGCCGGCGGCCCAATCGATGCAATACCTGGCTGTGATGTTCGGCAGCACAGTCCAACCTCAGCTATTGCTGACGATGTACTCCGTCACCACCCCTGCGCCTCCGAGGCAAGCCAGCATAGTAACAGCCAGGCAACCGGCGAAGACAGTGCCTCTTCCCATCTTTTCTTCCAAGTGTGTTCACCAGGTCGTCCCTGACCCAAATCACGAGCGTTCTCCTCTCAAACCCAAAAAGCTTCAATACCCTCAAATCTTCTTTCCCAACTGCTGCTTCCGATAACTGGGAGCTGTTTAGGATGGTTTGAAACCGATGCAGCTCTTTCGGGTATTTATATAAATGGGAATCGAGATAAGAATTAGTATTAAAGGTATGACTGAAAAGGTGGCCAAGACTGATTGAATGTACACCCTTTTGCGAAGCATATCTCTACCGGGTCCCCTTCACGAACCATTCCGACGTTTTGACCATCTGATCTTAGAACACAACAATCTAGGACCTGCTGAGATTTCATGAGGACAGGTGCCGTTTCCTAAACGGATGTGATGAAGCTAAACGGACACGAACTTTCTAGCTTTTTGAGAGCAATCGTCATCCTCAATCGGCCATCGTCGGAATTGTCCAAAGGGGTCGCTGTCTCCCCCCCTCCCCCCCAAACTCTCTCTCTCGTCTTGATATATGTCCAGACATCTTTATGGGGACGTCGGTCACCTTATTGTCAAAGAACGGATCACCCAAGTTTGCCTTGCGTGTCCGTAGCATATTCATCCGTAAATTGTCGTGTGGGCATTGGCGCACGCGGTGCCCTTCAAGGCTTTTGATGAAGAAACATGATGTCTAAGTATAAATAGTCATTAGTTTAGCAATTATAGTACGGATACAGGACTGTGAATGACGGACGCTACGTTAATTGGACTCTTCTCTATTATTTAATAGAAATAGTTTTGTTGATATTGTTAGAAAAAGATTTTGAAGACTCCGTATATTTCCCTCGAATGATTGCAATTGATATTCTATTATTTTATATAGTCATCTTACAAAATTCTAATTTTAACTAACGTATTAATTGTCATAGATTTGCTTGGTTTGCCACGAATGCTTCTGGTCATTTTTTTATTCGTAGAGATGATAGAGGGAGGAGAAAGACGATGAAGGAATAAGAAATGATTTGAAGAAGAAGAGGTCAATATGAGAGAGAACATTAAAAAGGAAAATAAATACAAGTCAGTGAATTTTTAATGGCTAAACACCGCCAGCTCTCCGACCAAGCAAGAAAAAAACACCATGATTCATAATATACAAGTCAAGCGAATTTTTGATGTCTGACCTGCAATTGGTTAGACCAAGAAGGAGTTGAACTTGCGATTAATTATAAACGTCGCCTCTTCTTAAGACTCTTTTTATTTTATAGAAATAAATAATTTAGATAATATTTTTTTGAAAGTGATTGTTTATAATGCTTGTAAAAACAAACAAACAAAAACTTATTTATTTGTCCATGAAATTTTATAAATAAATTATTATCGATAATAAAAACATATTATTATTATTTATTGATTTAAAATTATGCGAATGATCAATTTTAGAATAATATTTATTTAAATATTTATTTTTTGTGAAATAATCCAGCGCTTTTGTTTTTTTTCCTTTTCTTGAGAGCAGTATATGGCAAAGGGCATTTGTTTTGCTCCTCCCTTTTGGGGGCGTTAGACGACAGGAAACAAAACCAATAACCAAGTTAATACACATGGACTTCTCTTAGCCAAATTTCCTGACACCGTTGGCAGATGAGATGACCCACACTTACTTCTAAAGACTTTAACGTCTGCTATCGGATCGTCCTTTGCCGGTAATCGCAAGCACATCTGTCAACCTGTGATTGGCCGATCGATTGCCCACATTCTTGGCCGCCGGGGCAAAGTCAAACGTTGAATGTTTCTTTTCCAAAGCGATCGGCTCGTTCTTTGCCACCTTTTCAGTCGCGCCGCCATTGATGTTCGTTCATCGCTATAAATACCACCAAAGAGCTGCACGGATTTCTAATCATCCTACATGTTTCACAGTCATCAGAAGTTGCAATTGGGAAAGAAAATTTGAGGGTATTGAAGCGTTTTTGGATTTAAGAGGAGAGACTCGCAATTTGGAAGAGAATATGGGGAGAGGGATCGTATTGATGGGTTGCTTGGTTGTCACGATGCTGGCTTGCCTTGGAGGCGCGGTGGCAACGGAGTATATAGTCGGCGGTAGCCGAGGATGGACCGCATCACCAAACATCACCATTGGGTATTACGACAAGTGGGCTGCCAACAAAACTTTCAAGGGCGGCGACTCTTTGAGTAAGCATCCATCTACTTATTCTTCCTCTTATGAACATATTTAGTCTCCTCATTTACATACGCATATGAATAATTTCATGACCGCATGTGAGTTCACTTGTTTGATGCAAACAATATACTTCTATCAGCTTATATTGGTCTTTAAATTTACTTGGACATTAATCAACATAAATCAAGTCTAGGCGTGATAATTTGCTTCAATTTTAAATCTTCTTTTCTCGGGTCATTTTATAATCATATTTGTTAAACCCTCTCTATAATATAGGGTTTGAATTGAATGGGACTCACAACGTCGCGAATGTATCAAGAGAAAATTATGACAACTGCATAAAAACGACCACGTTGGCGTTCGGTGGCAACTCCTGGTACATTTTGACACTTCCAGAAAATGCAAACGGCACCAACTATTATATCTCCACCGTCAATTCCGACTGTGAGAATGGACAGAAGCTAGCCATCAACTTCGTCAGCCTGACCTCGGCCGGGTCGCCAAGTAGCTCGGCTTCCTCAATCACCGCGGTTGCCTTGTCCATGCTAGTTCTAAGCATCATCGCAATGTTCAGGAGCTAGATTTGGGTCGAGGAGGAGGAGGATACTGTAATTCTCCTTTTCTAGCTCATGTTAATATGGTTTCTTCACTGGTCATTCATAATTCATGTATTGTGCGGAATAAAAAGAGGCTCATAGGCAAAAACTGATGCTAGCCTTCTCAATTTTCAAATAAGTCCGTCTCTCCCCTATTTGACAAACATCGACCGTGCAGGACCATTGCGCGCTCATCGGTCGGAGCTTTTTCCAGATACTTCCCGCCTTATATCGGCCTATTCTACATGAACTATTCAATAATGTGAGGGTACTTCCGGACCTCCGTTGATGAGCTATTTCCGGATACTTCACATGAACCATCACATTAAAAAGTGAGCTAACGGTGGCCGGAAGCACAAAATTATTTTTCCACCGATTGGGCTGTGGCATCATCTCTTTCGGATCCCACCAGTTAAAAACCATCCTAATTCAATTAGTTGCTGATTTCAGTTCCGTGCATAGTTGTTTTTTTGACCAATCAAGAATTGGATTCTTCAAAGATTGTGCAGTGGACGTCTCCCGGATGAGTTGTACGGTGCAGCACTTTATATATTATATATGCGCACACAAAATACGAATTAAGCTCCCGAATCAGCCGCATAAAGAAACGTCTTCCAGGTCACGCAGAGGAATGAATTCAAGTTTGACTTTCACGAGGAGTCCTAAACAAACGGTGATTTGTGTTTTGAATTTCACATCTAACTCTTTGATTTTGGATTTAGTTCTTTGATTATTATTAGATTATTGGTGTTTTCACATCCGGCTCCAAGGATCTAACGAGGGGCCAATGATGGTATTTCCCTCCACGGGCGTCAATGCCCGCACGACGTTTTACGAATGAATTCGCTACGGACATGCAAAGCGAACGTGGGTGTAACTCGTCCCTCGACAATTACTTTGGCCCACGTCCCAAAAAGATGTTCGGAATTTCATTCCGGAAAGAAAAGAGACAAAGACCAGCAACTGCTACCGCTTTGGACGACTACGCTAGTGGCCGGTTGACGATGACGATTTACTCTCAAAGCTGCAAATGTCCTTGATTGCTTTTGTACGTTCAGATGGTCAAAATCTCCGGATGGTTCACCGTAAGAAGACCAAGTAAAGATATGTTCGGCAAAAGAGAGGTATGTATTGAACCATTCTTTGCCACTTTTTCACTCTGTGCCACCTTCGGCGAGCTAGATCTGGCACCGACGACCGTCAACTGAGGTCGCCTGAGGTTGGGCAACCTACAATGAGGGTCGCGCGACCTAGTTGAGGGCCGCTAGAGGTTGCTTGACCTCAGCCGACCCTCAGCGAGGGTCACTTGACTCAAGCGCCATGCAACCCAGGTGATCGCTGCCTAGGTCTTGCGGCCACAGGCAACCCTTGCCTAGGCCTCACAAGGGTTGTGCAATAGCGGCCGGTGGTAGCACGACCCTCGAGAGGCCCAAGCGGTGGTCACCTAGGTCGCACGACCCTTGCCGAGAGTTAGCCAAGGTCGAGCAACCTTCAGCGACTGTTGGCCAAGGTCGCCCAACCACCGACACCAAATTTGGCTCATCAACGGCCGTAGCCCTTCGCCGGTCCGACGAAAGGCTGCCTCCTTTCCAATTAAAAAATATATATAATCATGGGCAAAATCGAAAATATGAAAAATTGGTGAGGATAGTTTAGGAAGGGAAAATTTTATTTTAACATTCCACCAAATACTAAAAGCCCAAAGCTAGTCCCTACCAGCCTTAAGCTTTCAACATTTTGAGAACTAACTTCAACTGAAAGTCGGCTCCAAAATTGAACCAAACAGTCCAACATTTCCCCGAAAGACTTTCAGGCCTAAAAGCCCTGAAAGCCTTAAGCTTTCAGGATTTTGAAGGCTAGCTTTCAATTAAAAGCCGGTTCCAAAACTGAACCAAATGGTCCGGCATTTCCCCATGGGCACTGAAAGCCTTAAGCTTTCGGCATTTTGAATGCCAACTTTCAACTGAAAACCGACTCAAAAACTGAACCAAACGGTCCAATATTTCCCCGGAGGGCTTTCAAGCTTGAAAGCCTTTTGGAAATACTGAACCAAACACAGCCGTAATCCCTAGAGTTTGCACTTTCCTTGATCAAAGGATTGGGCGACTCAAAAACTTAACCACCTTGTAAACCATTGAAAGATGAAATTAAAAGCTTCAACAACATAAGAATGGAGCCTTTGCTTTCACTCAAAAGATTAAAAGTGAGACTGAAAAAGAAAGTTGTAGGCTTGAAGAGTTTCAAGATGGGATTACGTGGTCAAAAAGGGAAATGTACTTAAAAGACTTGACAAGAATTATCAAGAGATAAAGAACAAAAAATCAAACTTAAAAAGTAATGACGACATTGAATTAAAAATACTTGGTGCTAAAGAGAGTTAAGTGTCCAAATACAAAAGCTACAAATGGCTTATTATAAATAGCTAAAAAAATATATTTTTGCTAAATTATCATGCCATTTAGTATTTCAGTACATAAGCAAAGAAATTAGTATTTGTTTTAAATGCTGATAATAGAGAAAAATATCTTTAAACCGCTAAAACGTTTGACAAAAGTTACCAAACGTCAAGAGAAACAAGACTCAGTAAATATCAAACCCTGAAAAATATTTTAAACCCACTAAAACCACTCAAGCTTTGCTATATCTATAATACCTTGTTTACCCTTGATAAAGGCAAATCACTCCTCATATTAATTCATGCACTTAGGACACCATATGCACATTGGCTTATGCATCTATCACCAGACTCTACTCATGCATCTATCAGCAGACTGTACTCAATCAAGACATACATTAATAGCGTTATAAGGGGTTTTCCTAGCACTTTAGACGGGAAAACTAGGTGGAATTTTACAAATTTAAATCTGGAAAAAGGCCTGCTATCATGTGGATGAGTTGACATCATTTCCATCCTCTATGCCGGGGTTGCCGGTATTGAGCCATTGACCAAGGATGATTGGAGGGCTGCTGAACTATTTGGAGGTGTTCAACGATGCA
>MU091191.1:0-13882 GCA_014858505.1 Corymbia citriodora subsp. variegata
CAAGATGGTTGGTTAGGTGGTAACAGACAGGATTACCTATTTTCCAAGGTGCTAGAATCTTAGTGGGGGTCACGATGACGGATTCGCCAACCTTATACCTCTAGATAGAATTGACCCCCTTGTTATGTCTTTTCTTCTCTCCCTTTTATTTTCGTGGTACAAATTTTCCATCCCCCGAACCTTTTTTAAAAACATTAATGCAAAAATTGCGGATGTACCGAGCGATCGTACCGGAAACAAATCCCACGCCCTGGCTCACAACTGCTAAAACCGGACACCACAACTAAAGCATTCTCCAATGAGATGACGATGTGTTTGTCATCCATGCGATGAAAAAGGAATTTTAATCCCAAAGCATGATATTGCATCGCTCATCTTAAGATGTTCATCCCTCGACCTCAAAGCTTCTCTCTAATTTAGGAAGTGTTTTGTTCACTGCTCTCCAAACCAGAAACGAGAAATGGCAAGAAAGGCGGCGTGTCTCCGCCACGTCTCAAGAGAATCCTCCGACTTCCGGCGCCTGGCCGAGTTCTCTACGGTGAGGTCTCTGTCTTTCTCTTTCTGTCCCACTGGTCAAGTTTGTCACTTTATCCAGGTCCTGAATTGCTCTTTCGCTGATTGCAGATTCTGGGATTGGAGGAGGTGGAGAGTCCCAAGTTCGAGCTCAAGGTGATATGGCTGACGGTCGATCCCAAGTACCTTCCCCTGAGGCCACCACGTCTGCTTCACCATCTCCAGTTCCAATCCTTTCATGCAAACTCTCGAGGTTAATTCTTTCTTTCATCTGGTTGAGACTTGAGAGAGATGGAGAGAGTCCATGGACACGATCAAGGTGTTGTCGAGCGCATTCAGCAAGCTTCTCTGGACTTGGATCTTTGGTAGACTTGCTCTCGCTCGATCACCAATCCAAAGCTTGAGGTCGCCGCCACCAGAGTCGTCGATCATCTCTATCGTGAACAGGCACTCCTCGAAACAGAGTGCAGCTTCGTCATTTCATCGAACGCCTTCTTTGCAAACTCGATTCCTCCTCCACAGTTTAATTAACGGCGATGAAACTCGGAAAACAGTGCGGGCAAAGCGGGAATGATTTGAAGTCATATCTGCGGGCGTCATCAATGAGCCAGCAAAAGCCACAAACCGGTTCAAGCCATCGCCCTCAGAAACTGGTATGCAATCCCGAGGCCAAAGCCCAAAGCAACGCTGGGGAGGGACAGAGGACGGAAGAGGAGGAGGCAGGCTGAAGCTCGGTGCTTGGAGGGTCGCGAAGCCAGCGTAGTTGGATCGATGTTGAGATCGTCATGCAGTGGTAGTGAGCGTCGCTGGCAAGGGAAAAACACAAAACAGAGGAGCCATCGACAGTGGCGGAGACATGCCGGCGGAGGGAGAGGAGCTGCAACGGAGGCGGAGGCGCGGCCGGCGGGTTGGGCTGAAGGTGTTTCCATTGACTGGAGTGATGGGATGATGCGAATTAAGCAAAATGTTTGATGGGCTGGGCTTGTGGCCGGACCAGGCTGCATAGGGCCGAATTTAAGGGATGGGCCGGAGCTTTATTTCTTTCTTTTCTCTCTTCCTTTTCTTTTATTTTTTTCATAGAAATGCATTTTCAACTTGTTGGCAAATATTCAGGTGTTAACACTCTAGAATTGGCTCTTAAAAAGAAATAAACTCAAATTTACACCCAATTAAACGACCTTTAAGATAAAAAAATAGCGTCACTGTGCATCTAACAGACTAATGACGGTCCAACTATAAGAAATCTACACTATTAATACTTGTCTCTTAATCATATCAAATCTATGATGACATGAAATCAATGAACTAGAACTGATGTTCAATTTAATTTATTTTGAGAATTAATAAGGAAAGTTGTTGAATTGCACTGCATGATTTCCGGTTCTCTTATTCATCCCAAATTTTCAAGTTTGAAATTCTTTATGCACACATTAAATTAGGACATGAAATTTAGAGGGTATAAGAATCGTTGCATGGGTAACAAAAGCCATTCATTAATTGTGCAAAATAGCAAGCTGAAAGGTCAAGTTGCAAAATACTCTCCCGAGACCGCATGCCCAAAGGATGTCAAGGGATACTCTCCTGATACCGCATACCCACAGAACGTCAAAGGATACTCTTCCAAAACGGCATGCCCATAGAATGTCAAGGGATACTCTCCCGAGACCGCATGCCTACAGAACGTCAAGGGATACTCCCCCGAGACCGCATGCCCAACAAACGTCAAGGGATACTCTCCCGAGACGGCGGTTTCAACTTAGTGATCACGCAAGCACACCATCACAACCCACTTATTATCTTTGAGTATTAGCCAATGAACACATGCTTGCATATGAAACCTCAAATCATTTCTCACAAAAGCGGTTCATATCCGGTGTCCCTCGGACAAACCATTTCTCCCACATTTCTCATAAAAGCGGTCCATTTTCGGTGTCTCTCGGACAAACCATTTTTCCCTTTTTGTGAAATTCACACAATTCATGCGAATGTTCATGCCATGACACATCAATTTCACTTCATATGATCAAGACACATGAAATTATGCACAATTTCACTTCCGGATGAACAGCGCCGTGAACAGTAATCATGAACAGTAATCCGTGAACAGTAATCAATGAATAATAATCCGTGAACAGTAATTTTCGAAATTCAATTAATAATAAATTAAATTCAGAAATTAAACAAAACATTGATTAAACACAAATTAATCAATCAATTAAGCTAAGCAAGCTTAATTATCACATAATCCACAAATAAGCACAATTAAGCATAATCAAGCATAATTAAGCAAGATTAAGCTAAGCTAATCTTAATCACCTATCTAACCACCTATCTTAGGGCTAATAAAACTTAATTAACCCTCCTAAACCAGCATTAACACTAATTAACCCAACCCTAAGCAAGTTTAGGCACTAAATAGGGATTATGGGCTAAACTCACCCGTTAAGTGGGCCGGAGATGCAGGCGCGACGGTGGCGACGAACCCGACACCCGGGGACCTCACTCACGACGATCCAAGGCAGTCCCGGGCTCAACACAGCAGCAACAGCCTCTGCTTTCCACTGCAACACTCAAAAACTGCACTATTGGAGGAGGAAAAAGCTGACCAGAGGAAAACGGGCTGCTCGGAGCTTCGGCGAGCGGCAGGCCAGCAATCAACGGCACCTGGGGGTCGAGGGGGAACCACTTGTGGCTAGTATGGGTGGTGATTTGGCTGGAATGGGAGAAAAATGGGGGAAAAGGCGGAACAAAGCTGCTGCAGGCGGAATAGTGACGGTCCGGCAACAGCCGGCTTCCGGCCGCCGTACGGGTCGACCGGCGGCTCCTTCCGACGATTGGCCGACGCTATCTGAACGGAAATTATCTTCTGAACATGATGGTGGGTGACACGAGATGAGATTCCAACGGGAAGGCCATGAACAACTCGATTTTCGGTGAAAGGTCAGAATTGAAAATTGCAGGAAGGCAAAGGAAGCAAGGGGAGAAAGGGCTGCGATTTTGGAGAAGATGAAGAGGAGAGAGAGAGTGAAGTGAGGGCTGGAGATAGGCCTCATCAATGCCATAAATGCTTGCTTCAAATCCCAACCAAATGACATCATCTTCTCTCTCTTCCTTTTTGACTTTTCTCCAAAATATCCAAGGGCATTTTGGTCATTTCCACCTTGCACATTTCCCAATGTGCCCTTGGGCTGAAAATGAAGGGCGGGCCTAGGAAATGGGCCGGAAAATGAATAGGAACGGGCTCGGAAATTTATTGGGCTCGAAATGGCTCAAGGTGAGACAACGGGCTCGGAAGGGTGAATGCTCAGTTTGGCCCAACGGGCTCGTTTATTTGTCTCGGTCTTCCACGGTGGCCATCCTACCTTGAGCGTGTGGCCCACACTACTCTTGCCCGCCCTACGTCCTCGTAGACTCGTTTTCTCGGTTCGAAAATTCCTTTCCCAAAAACTCGGCTCGACCGACATTGTCGACTATCAAGGAAGCATCGTCCAAAAGTCTGTCCCGGACGTTCCCGAAAATTCAAAGTTCAATCTTGGATTCTCATGCCTTGTCAATTTTGCCCAAATGTCATTTTGGTATAATTCAGACTGACAGGTGGTTTCGAGGATTCACACGTAACCGACTCGTGCCAAACCACGTTCAAGACTTCTCGACACATGGACGTCCTTGACGACATGAAATTGCGAATGATAGATTCTTATTTCAAAGTACACGATTATCAAGGATCGACATAGGGTCGTTCACGGGTTTGATAACAGTAGACGGAATCACCCGTCGTCCTATTATTTCTGTCCGCGAATCGACTTCTATTCATCCCTAAAATCGGCCTACATGACTACAGGATCGTCCTTACGCAAGTCTCACGGTCGAGTCATTTTCCCAGGTCAAGTTCTTTAGTCGCACGAGTTCTGTCCTCAGTAGCCTTTCCCCTCAAGGTCAGTATCTCAGAAATGATTGGGTCCGAGCAAAATCAACCAACAATGCATTGGCGAAATTCACGTTCACTCATTCCTAACAAGGCTCGAATTTCAGGACGTCACAATTATTCCCCCCTTACAAAAATTTCGTCCTTGAAATTTGCAATCACAGACAAATCCTCAAAAGATGGGGGTGCCGATGCTTCATCACTTTCTCACTTTCCCCATACAGTTCTCTCTGTTCTGTGATGTTGCCCGATCACCTTAACCAAGGTAATAGTCTTATTTCGGAGTACTTGCTCTTTACGGTTCTCTATTCGTGTTGGCCTCTCCACGTACGACACTCTGTCGTCTACGTCTAGTTTTCTCAAAATTCAACACATGATTCAGGTCCGATTCATACTTTCTCAACATAGACACGTGGAAAACATCATGTACTTGAGCAAGTTTCGGTGGCAACGCAAGACGATACGCTAAAACATGTACTTCGTACTTAACTTTCCTTTCTTGTCAAATCTGGAAGTACCCCTCATCGGCGATACTTTCAGAAACACATGATCACCCACCTTAAACTCCAACAGTCTATGACGCTTATCTGCACAACTCTTTTGACGACTCTGAGCGGTCTTTAGTCTGACTCAAATAATCTAAACTGCATTCAGTAACTACGAAACCGAATTTTGAACCAGCGATTCCCAGTTCTCTGACCTCGTTACATAAACTGAAATTCTACAAAGTTGATCATATTACGGCTATACCATTCTGATAAAATCTTATCCCATAAGCACTCTCTTTTTGCACAGTGCGTAGTTTAATTCATTTCTACCCCTTTCGACATCCTAGAAGCCTACCGGGAGTCGCTCCTTGCTCAAGCACTCTGACCCCGGCGACCATTCCCCGCCCTCATTGGATCAGTCATTATAGGCATCTTTGAACTGCACCACTACTAGTCCCTTTTTGATATGCACCATCTCATAGAGGTATTATCCGCTTTGGCCTGTCACATACCGAGCCTCACGATTTTAACCTCGTCTGAGCACGTCAAAGTGCAAAACCCTTCTTTTTTTTTCCAGCTCGTCAATCCATGAGCTCGTTTCCATGGGGTCACTGATCGATACTTGAAATCTGATTCACTAAATTTCCATCGAACCACTATCCGAATTCCACAAACCATCGAATTTTCTTTCAATATTCCTTTCACATCCATTTAATAACCAAACCAAGAATTCGCCTCAACCACATGAAAATTAGTGTAAACCAAATGTCATTTATCTCACTAAAGGCTTTCGAATACTTCTGCAAATCCTTTTTGATTGATCATTAGTCTGTGGATGGTACGCCGTACTATACTGCAGTTTCGTCCCCAAGGCCGACTGCAAACTTTTCCAGAAAGTTGCCACAAACTTAAGATCACGGTCAGATGTGATCGTCACTGGAACTCAATGTATGTGCACAATCTGATGTACGTACAACTTTGAATACCTATCCAACGTAAAATCTTCTCTTACCGCAACGAAGTAAGCTGACTTCGTCAATTTGTCAACTACTACGCAAATCGAGTCATTACCTTGCTGACTCCTTGGCAGTCCCATCACAAAATTCATCGTAATGTATTCTCACTTCCGCTCGGGAATCTCAACTACGATGAGCTTCTGACAAGACTGCTTCTATAAGCTCTGCATCTTTTGGAACACATAATCGTCCTCGAAACCTCAATGTCCCATCCTCAGATACCTTTTTTTTTTTTTTTTTTTTCCCCCACTTTGCATCTCGGGTTCCACCCTAAGAGTGGCCATTAGACTAGCAAGATGGCCGACCTCATTTTTAAAATCTGAGTTCTCGACTCCCTCCAAGAGAATACATTCTCGTACTATCATCTGAGCAATTGTCGACTTTCGACTAAGTGCATCTGCCACCTTATTTGCTTTCCCCGGATGATACAAAATTTCACAATCATAGTCCTTAAGAAGTTCCATCCATCGTCGTTGAACATGAGGCAAAGATGATCGTTGCTAATTCCAAATCATGCATCACTGTAGATTTCGTACCCACTAGGACCAAACAGTATTGTCAGAACAGGTGCGGTAGTCGATTTACTCTTGAGCTCTTGGAAACTACGCTCGCACTTGTCCGTCCAATCAAACCTCTCCTCTTTCTTTAACAACCCCATCAATGGCATGGCTATCACAAAGAAACTTCTCCATGAAACATCTGTAATATCCCGCCAATGCCAAGAAACTTCGAATCTCAGTTACCGTCATAGGTCTCGGCCAATTCATGACCGCCTCGATCTTAGTTGGGTCAATGACGATCCCTTCACCTGAAATTACATGACTTAAAAATACCACGCGAGATAGCCAAAACTCGCACTTGCTAACTAAGCATAAAGTTCATGCTTCCTCAAGGTCTACAGTACTGATCTCAGGTATTTCTCATGATCCTCGGGACTCCGCAAGTCTCAACGAACTGTCTTTTAACTAATAGCTCTTGTATCTGCACTTTCAATTCTTTCAATACTGATAAGGCCATCCTATAAGGCGCCTTGGAAATAAGTTCAATCCTAGGGGCCAACTCAATCACAAACTCAATTTCCTCTAGAGAGGTAAACACATCCATGTAATCTTGTACCACAACAGTATCCTCCACCTTTGATCCTTCTACCAGTGTATTTGCCACCAACCTAATACCCTTGACATCCAGTTCCCAACAACCGAGTCACCTCGAGTGACGAAATCAGAGGAACGGAAAGTCCTCCTCGATTTCCCACAAACTCAAAACGACCACCCGCTACTAGGTTAAACTGAATTGTCTTTCCATGACAATCTATCATATGCAATGGCTTTCTCGCGACCTAGTTTCGGGCGGTCGGCTTTCCCATGTAATTCTTTCTGTCGGGTGGGATGGGATTCCTTCGCCCCATCATCGGTCCCTTCCTGAACTGATAATTGTCTCTATTAGGCATGAACCGTGAGCCAAATGCGGTCACCCTCTCGATCATGTTCTTTTCTATCATCTGGTCCCTCTCATAGATCTCATCAAAACTTTTCAAGTTTAAGGGTACCAGCTAGGCTTTCAATTCTGGCTTCAAGCCATCTCTGAAATGTCTCGCCCTATCCAAGGGTCTTCCACTAACTTTAGCTATACTTGGCCAACTCAGCAAACTTCGCCTCATACTGATCTACTGACATCTAATTCTGACGAAACTGTTGGAACTCTGCCATCTTTCACTCTCTCGCACTGTCCAAGAAGCACTTCCCATTGAAAGCTTCACGAAAGGCACCCCAAGTTTGAGTCGTGCCTTCAAGGAACACTCTTCCTTGAGTGGCTTCCTACAAATTAATGGCATTACCTTGAAGCTAATAAGCCGCCAAAAGCACTCTGTCTGACTCTGAACACCTCAGCACTAAAACAGTCCTCTCACTATTCCTTATCCAAAGGGTCGTAGCTTCAGGGTCGCCCACGCCACTAACCTCGATGGCTTCAGTCTCAAGAACTACTCTACCAGCCTAGGCATCGATCTCTCACAGACCTCTCCTCTCACTAGGGGAACCACAAGGACCACAGCAAAAGCACTCTGCTTGCTATCCAATCAAGGTCTCTGGCGCCAGCAGGATCCCGTCTAACCTAGGATCTGCTTGCATGCTACCTCTAGCATTGGTCTGACCAGATGCTGCCCTACGCCTAAGGGCTCTCTTTGCTCAGGATTGCTCATCACTCTGGACTATGAGCAACCTGCCACCACACAAAGCCATACAAGGCCACAAAAGCAATCACAGGCACATAATATAAAAGCCATCCCTATCTCACTATCCCAAAAATCCCACGCACCTTATCACTCCAAGTCTTGACCTCACTCTGATACCAAAATCGACGGGGATGTCACGCCCTGAACCCCGAGCACGCGACAACCCTTACCATGGTCAATTGAAAACGACGTCCCAGGACTCGTCGACGACCATTCATTTTAATCTTTTGTTATGCGCAAGCGGAAGACGAACCATCCCCAGTCCAACAATCAATCAATCAATCAAGGATAGAGGAATGAATAACAAGAACAACCATCACTACTCATTTACACAATTTACTGGATTAACCAACGGAGGATCTTCTTTTGAATTACAAGCCCGACAAAAGGGGCTGATCCATCCTCTAAGTCAAGCCAAAAAGAAACTAGGCTAATCCAGCTATACAGAATGAACCCTCGGGTTCAACACCACAGTCACTCCGACCTATTGGACTCAACTCCGTCAGGTTGATCACTGGAGAAACGGGGGGCGGGATTCTCCACAGCGGGTGCACCATTCTAAAGACCTGAAAAAAGTTAACCACGACGGGTTGAGATAAAATCTCAGCGAGTTCTTCCCCTAAGCCCCGATTAGTACACCAACTCAACCCGGGGTATCTCTCCAGAACCACCCCTCACTCAACCCGACCACAAACACCCAGCAATCAGCAATCAAACCACAGACAGGTTCAACCAACATTCAGAGGTCGGTTCACATGCAACCTTACCCAGTATGCCATACCCTGCACGTTAAATCTCATTCAATGCAAGCAATGCAACCAACAATCGAATAGTTGATTCGCATGCGACCTTACCCGGTATGCCATACCCTGCACGTTATAAGTCACCACAATACACGCAATGCACATGGCCCTTAAATGATGCAATTCATCAATCACATGCGAGTCGCGTCACAAGCGATCTCACCTGGCCATTATCACCCTTGCACGTTATCAATTCATGTGTGCGTACCATAAGTGATATGATCACCTCATGCATAATCGGAACCAATGATGCCATGTTTTCTCATGCACTCTCGCATTCACACGTGTTTCGATTATTACTGCCCCATCGGGCTACAACTGAGGCGCAACGGTGCTACGGCGCCCTTCCTCCGCAGAGGCGCAACCGTGCCCTTCCATGCCCAAAAGACGTCAAGGGATACTCTCCCGAGACTGCATGCCCACAGAATGTCAAGGGATACTCTCCCGAGACCGCATGCCCACAAAACGTCAAGGGATACTCTCCCGAGACCGCATGCTCAGAGAACGTCAAGGGATACTCTCCCGAGACCGCATGCCCAACAAACGTCAAGAGATACTCTCCCGAGACCACATGCCCAACAAACGTCAAGAGATACTCTCCCGAGACCACATGCCCAACAAACGTCAAGAGATACTCTCCCGAGACCGCATGCCCAACAAACGTCAAGGGATACTCTCTCGAGACGGCGGTTTCAACTTAGTGATCACGCAAGCACACCATCACAACCCACTTATTATCTTTGAGCATTAGCCAATGCACACATACTTGCATATGAAACCTCAAATCATTTCTCACAAAAGCGGTTCGTATCCGGTGTCCCTCGGACAAACCATTTTTCCCTTTTTGTGAAATTCACACGATTCATGCTAATGTTCATACCATGACACATCAATTTCACTTCATATGATCAAGACACATGAAATTATGCACAATTTCACTTCCGGATGAACAGTGCCGTGAACAGTAATCCGTGAACAGTACTTTCCGAAATTCAATTAATAATAAATTAAATTCAAAAATTAAACAAAACATTGATTAAACACAAATTAATCAATCAATTAAGCTAAGCAAGCTTAATTATCACATAATCCACAAATAAGCATAATCAAGCATAATTAAGGAAGATTAAGCTAAGCTAATCTTAATCACCTATCTAACCACCTATCTTAGGGCTAATACAACTTAATTAACCCTCCTAAACCATCATTAACACTAATTAACCCAACCCTAAGCAAGTTTAGGCACTAAATAGGGATTAGGGGCTAAACTCACCCGTTAAGCGGTTCGGAGACGCGGACGCGGCGGCGGCGACGAACCCGACACCCGGGGACCTCACTCACGACGATCCAAGGCGGTCCCAGGCTCAATACAGCAGCAACAGCCTCTGCTTTCCACTGCAACACTCAAAAACTGCACTGCCGGAGGAGGAAGAAGCTGACCGGAGGAAAATGGGCTGCCCGGAGCTCTGGTGAGCGGTGGGCCAGCGATCAACGGCACTTGGGGGTCGAGGGAGAACCACTTGTGGCTGGTATGGGCGGTGATTTGGCTGGAATGGGAGAAAAACGAGGGAAAAGGTGGAACAAAGCTGCTGCAGGCGGAATAGTGATGGTCCGGCAACAGCCGGCTTCCGGCCGCCGTACGGGTCAGTCGGCGGCTCCTTCCGCTGATCGGCCAACGCTATCTGAACGGAAATTCTCTTCTGAACATGATGGCGGGTGGCACGAGATGAGATTCCAACGGGAAGGCCATGAACAACTCGATTTTCGGTGAAAGGTCAGAACTGAAAATTGCAGGAAGGCAAAGGAAGCAAGGGGAGAGAGGGCTGCGATTTTGGAGAAGATGAAGAGGAGAGAGAGAGTGAAGTGAGGGTTGGAGATAGGCCTCATCAATGCCATAAATGCTTGCTTCAAATCCCAACCAAATGACATTATCTTCTCTTTCTTCCTTTTTGACTTTTCTCCAAAATATCCAAGGGCATTTTGGTCATTTCCACCTTGCACATTTCCCAATGTGCCCTTGCGCTGAAAATGAAGGGTGGGCCTAGGAAACGGGCCGGAAAATGAATAGGAATGGGCTCGGGAATTTATTGGGCTCAAAACGGCTCAAGGTGAGACAACGGGCTCGGAAGGGTGAATGCTCGGTTTGGCCCAACGGGCTCGTTTGTTTGTCTCGGTCTTCCACGGTGGCCATCCTACCTTGAGCGTGTGGCCCACACTACTCTTGCCCGCCCCACGTCCTCGTAGACTCGTTTCCTCGGTCCGAAAATTCCTTTCCCAAAAACTCGGCTCGACTGACATTGTCAACTATCAAGGAAGCATCGTCCAAAAGTCCATCCCGGACGTTCCCAAAAATTCGAAGTCCAATCTTGGATTCTCATGCCTTGTCAATTTTGCCCAAATGTCATTTTGGTATAATTCAGACTGACAGGTGGCTTCGAGGATTCACACTTAACCGACTCGTGCCAAACCACGTTCAAGACTTCTCGACACATGGACGTCCTTGACGACATGAAATTGCGAATGATAGATTCTTATTTCAAAGTACACGATTATCAAGGATCGACATAGGGTCGTTCACGGGTTTGATAACAGTAGACGGAATCACCCGTCGTCCCATTATTTCTGTCCGCGAATTGACTTCTATTCATCCCTAAAATCGGCCTGCATGACTACAGGATCGTCCTTACGCAAGTCTCATGGTCGAGTCGTTTTCCCAGGTCAAGTTCTTTAGTCGCACGAGTTCTGTCCTCAGTAGCCTTTCCCCTCAGGGTCAGTATCTCGGAAATGATTGGGTCCGAGCAAAATCAACCAACAATGCATTGGCGAAATTCACGTTTACTCATCCCTAACAGGGCTTGAATTTCAGGACGTCACACAAACTCTAACCTATCCTTGACCCAATCCAAGCTCTAATTTCAGCATTTTTTACTCCTTAAAGACCAATGAAGAGAATACTTTCGAATAATTTGTGAAATGAGAGCTCAAAGACAAATCTGTGATGCGATAAATTTGAATTAATCAAGTTTCAACAATCAAATCAAGCTTCCTATAATTTGCCCCAAATCGACTTCGGCTCTCAATGTCGCGTTTGAGCGCTAACTCACAGTGAGGTCACCAGCTCGAACCAAGAACAAGATCTCAACAGTACCTCTTGGTAATTTATTTATACACACCAACATAAAATTTTCTGAAAAAAGAAAAACCACAAAGAGCCCAAATAATGTAAATTCATTTTATACATCCTTGACCCTATAATACGCAGCATAACACTTTTTAAAGGCCCTGGGCATATTCACCACAACAAGAAGGTGAACAGATTCAATGATGTATGTAATAATTAATCGATCTTCACCAACAAGTCACTTGCGCTTCCATTTTCATCATACGCCTAATTCTTATTAGCCTGTGACCTTATTTTGTATAATAATTATTCCTGGTCCTCGCAAGTGACGTTAAATTTCTACGGGCCCATGTAATCTACTGTCTTAGTGGTGCCCGATCTGATGAACTTAAAGCATGAAATGGACCTGTGATCACAGCTGAACCCCTTATCAAACACATGAACATCTGGACAAGAACTGATTTGGATGTACATCACGCTTCCTTTCTCAGGTCTCTTTATGAAGTTCTGAAATTGGAAGAGCAGTAAATGTCAGTTAAAGTGCAGTGAATCGTTTGAAAACACTTCATGGAATGCTAGATGTTCAACTACATCAACTGTTTCTAACATCATAGTCAAACAGGAGAGAATCTTATTATGCTAGAATCAGCCCCAATGATTTCACATCCGAATTTGCTCTTGACATGTTAAATACAAAGAGTCACAAAACTATAGTCCAAAAGTTAATTTGAGATGTGTTCACCCCAAGAACGAGAACTACCTTGAACAACCAGTTCGACTAATAGTCAAATGAAGAGATTAATGGGAATAAGAATGATGACCAATATAATCAGAATAAAGTAAGAATCAAGAATGAATAGAAAGGATGTTGTCTAACTTCATCTTGAAGACCTTTTCTGGTGTCCTCATTGTGATTGACTTACCATCATACAAGGAAATCTATAGCTAAAGCTATATTCATTCTCAGCATGAGCATCATATCATACTGCTGCAGCACCCTAGTCTGTGCCATTCCATTGTTAACAGGCTATAGTTATATGCAAAAGTCATTGATAATCATTCAATATGCAGCAGAGGTGCATCATAAAAGTATGCATGATGTTCAGAAAAGCAAAGAATCATAAGTTCAAGGGTCTTACTTAGTTGTGCAAAGGCATGAGACGATTCAGCAGGAAGAATCAGCATGCAGATCTAATGAGAAGCTTGAGTAACCTGTGACCTGTGAGGCTTTGGCGCTGAAAACCAAATATCAGCATTCAGTATATATAATACTCGAACAATTTTGTAGTTTCCACAATGTAATTAATAGCAGATGAATGGAAAAGGAGGGGACAAAAAGGCGAAGAGAAATGATATTCATGTGCCAGGGTTCCACAAAACAGAGAAGAAACATGAACCAAGTTGATTTTATCATTGTGAATACAAATTACTTTAGGGCCATGTTTTTTTATTGTAATGAGCTTCGAGAATACTGATTATCTCAGAGCCTCGAAAAAATTATGGGCTGGTCAGTCTCTTGTTATATTTGCAACTGAAGAGCTCAACTTGGAGAATTGCTCAACCGGAAACCATATATGTTTAGCAATTTACGATAGGGATAAGGCAAAAAGATATCTCTCTCCAACGAGTCTACCAATGGATTATCAACTATTAAGATACTCCACTCTGTCTTTTTCCTTAACCAGGGACATGACATCCCATTACTCAAATGGCAATCTGGCTACGAATACCCACTCTAGAGGAAAGCTCCATATGATAAACAGGGCAGCTGAAAATTGGCCAC